>ML977155.1:215635-254717 GCA_010015705.1 Aulographum hederae CBS 113979
GAGAAGAGACTTGTCGATTGATGGAGGCTATCTACGAGGTATTTATACACAGCGATGCTCTCGGGCCGACAGTAAGGCCGATTCCTGGTTTCACAAGTCTATCGAGGTTAAATAGAGACGCCCTTTATGGTCTTCGATTTTCGCGGGCGTCAAAATCCGCCTATATGCCTGATATCTAAGCATCGGCTCGCAGCCTCTGATATCTGATGTTACGAAATAATGGACATCCAGGTGCCTGCTCAATGCTTTAGACATCTAAGATTGCGAAATAACGGATATCCAGGAGTCAGGCTCGGTCTTTTGGATACTAAGATGTGGTAGAACTTCCAAAATCTAATGGCACTTGTACCTTTAGACACTCGATAACTGAATTTTTCAAGATATACGAATACTTTTCTGGGGGTATCCGACGCCGCTAGCGCCGGATCGAGTTTCCAAGTATCAGCCTGCAGCCTTTAGATGTCTAAGATTACAGAATAAAGGACCTCTAGGTGCCTGCTCAACACGTTGGATGTCTAGCATTTGGGGATAATGGATATCTAGGAGTCGGTCTCGGGTGTTAAGATTCTAGGACGTGGCAAAATTTCCATTATTCACTTACATTTGTTTCAGTAGACGCTCGATAATTGACTATTTTAGGATATACAAAAGTCTTTCTTGAGGTACTCAGAGCTGCTGGCGCCGGAATCTACTATCTAAGCTGCAGTTCGGAGCCCTCAAACGTCCAAGTTCATAAAGCATTCGATATCCAAACGTCTGCTTAGGCTTTTAGACGCCTAAGATTTTGGAGAAAGTGGACATCTGAGTACCACCTAAGAGCTCCGAGATTTTAGAAGTCAGCCTATTTTTCAGTGTTCAATGGCACTCGTTCTATTGAACGCTTAAAGATCTAGCTGCTTTGGGATGTCCAAAGACTCTCCTCAAGACTTCCGGCACCGCGGGCTCCATATTTCAGTGCCTAAGCATAGATTATTACGCTTAGACGTCTAAGGATATAAAAAACCGGACATCTAGGTACCCGCTTCGAGCATTAGACGTCTAGGATTCGGAGAAAGCGGATATCTAGGGGTAAGGTTAGAGTTCTTAGATTCCGGAAGTTAGTAGAGTCTCCGGTTTCTACTTATACTCGTGCTATTAGACAATGGTGACTCAGTCTTTTCGGAACGTATATGCTCCGTGGCCAGCTTCCAGCGTCGCGGGTTGAATCTCAGCCTCGAGCTGACAGATTTGAAGCTTTGGACGTTTGTACAGGCAAGCATACCTGGGCATTCGTGTACCTGGTACACAGCTGGTACACAGTGTACTGTGTACGTGTACCGAAATTTCTGGGTACACAGTACACTGTGTACAAACTTCTCAGGTACACGTGTAGTACACAGTACACATGAACCGTGCGCAGCTTGTGATTGGTTCATTTTGCTTATCTTACCGGTTGAAATATTTGTTGACCCTTGATTTTGATCTATGAAAACCTTGCATCACATCAATTATGACTTCAAATACTTCTCTTTCATTACCTTCCCGCCTGACTACACCTTTACCACCAGATGTTTGGACTTACTATCGCCTCGCCGATGGGTCTGAGCCTGCAAAAGGGTTTGGAGGTCGAGTTCTCCATTATTGCCTCAGCTGTCCGCGAAATTCTTACAGCACTTATCACAGCGGTAATGCTATTAAACACATTAATGCTAAGCATTTGGATATAGCTCGTCGACTCAACAGCCAGCTCTCTCTCCCTCCTCCCTCTACGCCATCGCAATCATCAATTACAAGCTTTCTTACAACATTGCCAGCCGTACATTCTACAATCACCCTTCGCGAATCCTTCGATTACCAAGCCTACAATCGAGCGCTGATTAGCCTTATTACACGTCGGCGGCTACCGTTCTCCGCAGTAGAATGGCCTGAGCTAAAAGAATTGATACTGGCGGCGAATCCTGCGGCAGAAGACTTGATAGTTGATTCACGGCGAACTATAATGCGTCGAGTTGAGCGAAGCTTTGAATTATATCAAAAACAAATAAAGAACAAGCTTAGTAGTAGCGTATCTCTCATTCACTACTCTACTGATCTTTGGACATCGCCGTCACGTCGTAGCGTTTTAGCTATCTGTGCTCAATGGGTTGATGCGGAAATGGACAAAGAAACCTCATGATGAAACATTCCAGATGTTACTTGATGCGATCCAGGTTCGACCATCGGCCCAGCATGATGCTGACGACTTCTATACCTTCATTACGAGTCCTGTAACTATACTACCGGCGAACGAAACTCCCCTTCAATGGTGTTTGAAGAGACGAAGCGAATATCCAAGGCTTAGCCGCTTTGCTTTCGATATCCTTTCTATTCCTCCGTAATCCGCAGAACCAGAGAGGACTTTTTCAGGTGCTCGGCGAACATTATCATGGGATCGATTAGCGATGACAATAGCAACATTGAATCGAGTAGAATGCATGGGCAACTGGGCTCGTAATGGGCATATACAGGTTGTTATTGATGATGAGATGACCAGCATAGAGCCTACCATAGCTATGGAAGATGAAATAGATTAATTTGAGCTTAATGGAAATATTTTTCACAATTTTTATACCTTTGCATTATGCCAAGACTTGGTACACTATGTAGTACACTGTGTAGTACACTGTGTACGTGTACAAGTGTTCGAAAGTACACTGTGTACGTGTACCGACCTAGGTACACGTGTACTACACATATGCCCAGGTATGCAGGCAAGATTAATCATGATCCAGGTGCCACCACTAAGCTCTTGGATTTCGCAGGTCTAACTATTTTCCGGTATCTAATCGCCCTTATGCTATTACGCGCTCGGAATTCTGACTATCAAAGAAAGACGGTGACTTCGTGTTAAGTCTCAATACCCACGGACGTTGAGCCTCAGTTTCGGGATACCGGCTCAGGAGCATTGGACGTCTGATATATCAAAACACTTCATATCCGGCAGGTACCTCTCTAGAGCTCCTGGATCCGAAGGTCTACAGCCCTTCCCGGTTCTTAGTCACACGTGCTCAATTATACACTCAGGTTTCACACTTCTTTAGCCAGAAAAGGACCTCGCTCTCTGGTGGGTCTTCAAGCCTGCGGATGCCAGATCTTTGTATCCACGTACCAGCTCGCAGCTCTTGGACGTCTGAGCTTGTGAGGTTGCCAACATCTACCTAGGTAAAGACGAGGTCGCAGCTCCCCGCCTTCGACGTCCAAAATCGCAGACGGCTAACGTTAGTAAGCACCCTTGTAGGCCCCTGAACACTGATCCCACACATGCCGGACATGTAGGCACCATTCCGGAGCTTTGCCATCTCGAAGCCTTCCGAAAATCAAAGATAGGTTATGGATCTCAAGCTGTCGTAACGACTCAGTAGATCTCTCAGTTTACGTTAAAATGTCAGTCAGCAGCGAGAGACAGGGACTGAGCGAAACGAGCAATTCTTGATACTCAACCAGACTTGCACTTCGAAAAAGTACACTATACATGCCCAAAGATTTTCCCTTGTCTTCTCATTCCACCCCTTTCCCATCATAAGTGGGAAGCGATTGACGTGAGATTCCCACACAACCGGTCATCCCAAAGTTTGCCATCCAAGTCTTTCATGGGATATGTAGTGTATAACCCACACCACGACCTCCGCGTTTCCAACATGCTGACCACGAACAGAACTAGCAGCATTCCAAAGCAAGACAAGGTGTACGCTTTATACCACAGGGATCCAATGACCGGAATGACGGTGGTATTGGCATTTCCAGACAGCACGCAGGCCAAGGTTATGACCATTGTCACAACGCTGTAGAAGGTATGGATGGAGCACATGAGCAATGTTACGATTGTGTCTGGCCCGCCAGACAGCGGTAGTAGCGAGAGGAAGCACAGGACCAGGATACCCAGTCCGAGGAGAAGGAGGGAAAGTTTGACTAGGATGCTTTGCAAAGAGAACTGTGCCCGCAATGTTTGCGAGGGGAGTGGCAGCAGTTCGAACTCGTGCAGAGAGACGAATGTATCTGGACAGGTTACTGGCACATGATAGGGTGTCGACTCCGTTACGTTCTCGGTGGGGTTGTTAGCCAAAAGCGGTGACTTCGTCGTCGAGCGTTCCACCTTGGGTGGAGAGGTCATTGTTGACGATCGCGAGCGGATAGGAGAGGACGTCGCTGATGGGTACTTCAGAGAACAAGCTCTTGGGGTCGAAGTCTGGGCCTCTGTCGGACAGAGGCTCTCACTCCGACCCAGTAGACGAGCTTGGCTGGGGCTGGAGTCTTCAACAGTTTCGAAAGAGTAGTCTTCTTCGAGCCATAGAGCGGCAAATACTCTGAACAGGCCAAACGTGGCAAGCGGAGTGTATATGTTTGTAACTGCCACGGTTTGGCGATAGGTTGTGTCTGTCCTGCCTTGAATTAAAGAGACTGTTGTCAGGATTCCTTGCAGCAACACGATCAAAGTCTTTACCATTGAAAAAGAAAAGAATTTGATGTGGTGATGTTTTGGGGTCTTCCTCAGGAACGCTCGTGACTTCATCATCATGAGCTCGGAGCCGTCCCATCTTCTTCCGGTCCAGAATGCGGTACAGCTAGCTGCCATATCCGCCGGGTTCCATGACCGGGATCGCGCGCGCCGGTCTGCAATGGCGAGATATCGCCAGAATATTGAAGTTGGGCCATAAAGGCAGACTCGATCCGTCCAGTGCGGTCTTTTCCCACCCAGTACGACGACTTTCGGTGCACCAATGAGGATATGCGCTGCGAGAGGCGCAAAGCAAAGGGTGAGAATGGCAATCCACTCGCCGGACTTGATTGCCCTGGACTGATACGCAAAGCGGACAACGTTGAACCCCTGAGCGGAGAGTTCTGGATATTGCGACCCACTCGCTGTTGGATCCATCGAGGGCGTGATCGAGTCTGCGCATTGATGAGTACTCTGGGTCCGACAAGAAAGCCTTTGAAATCCAGAATCTACTCACCTTGATTTGATAGAATCATGTTGCTGCTGGACTAGCAACTCTTTCTCATAGAGACAATGCAAGAGGGTGGTAAAATCTCATCTATCAAATGGTTTGAATCGCTCAAAAACACTTCGCGCCTAGCTAGGCTATTTTCCCACAATCCCAAAAGTTGTGGGAATAAAAAAGATGGATCGCGAGACGTTTAAACATGAGTATCGCTAGGAGGATTGTGTTTGAGCTGAGGGGTTCAATGTATGTAACTACATCCTTTACAATCTATGACCCCTGGCAAATCTCGACACAAGCCACACCATATCTATAGAGTGTACTTGGAGTCCAACATATGCAGAGGTAAGGATGAACATAAAGTGGGGAAATGATTATCTCTGAGGGTCCTGACACAGCCAGCTTGCGATAGTCCAAAAGTTCTGATTGATCAGGTCTCCAGACTGGAGCAATTCAAGCATGCGAATGCTTCGAGCATTGGTTGCTCCTCTTCCATTTGGCCTCCTGTTCACCAAGACCATATCGCACTTAGACATTCGCCGCTTGTCTACGCCGCGTAGACATTCCACATTGGCAACAGGTACGGAGGATATTGAAGTGCAGCAGAACTCAGCCCCGAGCTTGGGAGCGTCCAAGCAGGCAAACGGGCAGCGGACATGGAAGCAAGGAAAGGCAAATCCAACAACCTACCTACTAGGTACCTAGGTGCTGAACGGAATTTCATTTGTGGATGGGAACAACGTCCCAGTCCGACTTTGCGTTGGCTGAAAATCTCCGTTCCCGAGGTCGTAGAACACAATTCGAGAAGACCTTGCCATCCTGGGAGGTTCATGACAGGCATGGAGTACATATAACAGCAGCCCAGTGAGTGAGATACGGTCGAATATCTTCGGTATGAAAGCTCCAAGTTGTGGCAAGAGTGGTAGGAGTCTACCTAAGTCAGGAACAGGGAGTGGTGAGTGGTCTTTGAGGTCAGTGGAATGGAGAAAATGATTAGTTAGCACAGTCACGTGAGCTGAAAAGCATCGGGGTCGGGCAAGTTCGCTGGCCGAAAATCGCATATCATTCACAGACTGTATTATCAGGCAACCTCCGCGGTTGAACGTGGCAAACACAGGGAGCATATCGATATAGCCAGCACTCCTATGTATACCCGAGGCCTCAGTCACGTGTATAGCATGTTCGAGAATCCAATCAGGGGAGTGGAGATGATATCTTTTTCACTTTTTCGCAGAATCGAAGTCTAAGTAGTCTAGCAGCCACTTCAGAGATGGAAGAAGTAAAAGCAGACCCGACCAGCTCTATTGATACAAGAAACGACAAACTCCCAGCCCCATGATGCGTGCGTTTGGTGCGTGGAAGGCTCAATCAATGTAGAAAAAGCCTGTCATTTCTCTTTCAGGCTTTTTTCCAGGCGGAGTAGGCCAATCTCATTAACAGCAGAACCGGTGAGATATGCAAAAGAGATCAACATGCGCTAGAAACAAGCCATTTTGGGTCTATGGAGAGTCCAGGGAAGCTGGGAAACGAAAAGGAGGCATCGAGAAGGGGGATGACAACGTCTACTTCGCAATCTCCACACCGCCGGTGGCACCTGATGATTGTTAGGACTACTTCGGGTATTCAAGTGTCATGAGAAACACGTACCAAGAACCCTCTTGATGTCGCCGTAGATGGCGAACTGTCCGGCAGTCAAAGTACCAACCATGAACAACCTAGCACCAATACCAGTGTACGAACCCTTGAGACCCAGCTCCTTGGCGATCTTGATCAGGCGGGAGGTGGTACCTTCTCCAGGGAGGCCCTTGGTCTTGTTGATCTTGCTGAGCATGGTGTCGGCGGGCTGGGAGACGAAGGCGGCAGCGAAACCGGCGATGAGACCGGAGCCGAGATTGACGGCGGTGATAGTGCCGGGCGAGGCGGCCGACTTGTCGATGTGCTGGAAAGCGGCCTCGGCGACCTTCTCGTAGACGACGAATTTGGCCATGGTGTAAGGGACCCTACGGGGAAAAGGGTAAAAGATTAGCCGAGGCCTGTTGCCGGGTAGACCTTCCTTATCTCCGGGGCTGAACTTACTGCTTGAAGAGAATGGGACCGAAGCCAGAGTAGAAAGCGCCAATGCCCTCCTGGCTTGCGATCTTGCTGAAGCCGGAGATCAAACCGTTGGCGAACTCTGGCTGCGAGACGAGACGGATACGCGTAGCCTCAAGGGGGCAGAGCGCGATATCCGCAAAGAACTCAGCAGCGGCGGAGGAGGCGAGGTAGACAGCGATGCGGTTGTTGGAGGCAGCCTCGTAACCGAAGGTGTTGATGCACTGCTGCTTGAAAAATTCGTATCCTCCGAACTTGAACGCGCCCTGGAGGAAGTAGCCAGCGGCGGTTGGGCCAAAGCCGGTCAGGAGAGCTCCAGCACCCTCGTTGGCGATGACTTTTCGGAAGCCGCCAATCATGCCATTGTTGTAGGTGACGGGGTCGAGCTGTATCCTCGTTTTGACGCTGCGCGAGAGCTTCGTTAGCCTCAATTGATGTTTTCGGCACCTCGCCAGAGAGGAGCGATCGCAAGTCGCAAGCCGCCAGGCGCATTGCCAGTGGGCGGAAAGAGACTTACACATCGACAGGCGTGAGACCACCATGAGTGACTGAGCAGCAGACGGCACCGGCCAAGGCGAAGCGGGAGTAGAGAGCGAAGCCGCTGAGCTTTTCAGGCTCGGACGCGAGGACAGCTTGTTTGGCGGCATCGAGCTTGACCGACCCGGTGGAGGTGGGAGGAGGAGCGGCAGCCATCGCGAATCTGGACGATGAGAGGAGCGGAGATGGGGAGTCGGTTTGCGATGGGCTCGTGAGAGGATAGAGGGTGAGGTTGTTGATGGGTGTGGTTTGGGGTTTTGTTGCTGGAGGAGCAGAGGGAGATTTCTCAAACATCGGCGGAAATCGGCTCGGTGGACTTATCCGAGCAACGTGCATTTCCCTAGCGCCTAATTGGAAGACCCAAAAACTGGTACCTATAAAGCCCATCCGCCGAGTCGCCGACGCCAAATCCTTTGTTTACACAACATTTTCATACGTTGGCTCCCAACTACCTGCGCCTCGCAGTGGCCCGAGAATCTCCAAACAAAATCGAGCAAGTATCCACTGCCGAGTCCCCGTCCTCACTTTTGCATTGAAATGAGGACTAGCCGAATGAAAGATGCAGCAGAGTGAATTGAAGATATCATCCTAAGCTGCAGGCTACAAATGCATACTACCAAAGGACAATGATTTTTTGAGAATCCACTTTTAAGCTCCTTGCCATGCCAGCCCTGGAAACCAAATCCGATTACGTCCTACCAGTTCCAGTCCCCCTACACTCCATTTACCTTCTCATCCACATGGCCTACGACGTGGCTTTGTGAATCGGGTCCACTCTGCGGCGCGTCGTTTGGCCTTAATGGGGACAAGCCGGAAGGCGTGAGATTCTCCGTGTTGTTCGAGGGCCTCGGTCTGAATGGAATTGGCGTGCTGGGTCTACTCGCAAGGAACTGGTTAGGATTATTAGTGACTGCGACCATGGTGACTCGGACAGAAGGACTCTTACTGAAGACGCGGCCGACAGCAGTGCAACAAGAGATGCTTGGACGACATCCTCGTGTATACCCACACCCCAAACTTTCTGACTCGAACCAGATGCAGTGCACTCAATATACGTCGCCGCCTTGACATCTTTACCCTCGCCAATAGCATGCTCCTTGTACTCTGCAATGTCCAGATCGATACCCAGAGTCCTTAAAGCATTGGCAAGAGACGAGATGGCACCGTTGCCAACACCCCTCAGCTTGTGCTCCACGCCATCAATCTCAATAACACCAGAAAACCGCCTCTTCAGGTTCTTGGTGCTCTGTGTCTTGCCCATTCCACCAGGTGCGGGAGAAGCCGACCGATCTGTAGTAATGTCGTAGTCGAGCAAATGGAAGCGCGGATTCTTTTCGATGTGGTACGCTTCGGTGAAAAGCTTGACAATCTCATTCGGAAGCAACTCTCGTCCCACAGCGTCGGCCTGCTTTTGCACGATTCTGGAGAATGCGACTTGAAGACCTCTGGGAAGATCAAGTTCCAGATTCCGGAGGATGATCCAGGCGACGCCGCCTTTCCCGCTCTGGGAGTTGACCCGGATTATAGCTTCGTATGTCCTGCCAATGTCTTGAGGATCGAGAGGCAGATATGGTATTTGCCATGGAGTCTCTGCGGTTGCTTTTTGCGCTTTCCTCACCTGGAAGCCCTTCTTAATCGCATCTTGATGTGAGCCACTGAAGGCACAGACAACAAGCTGGCCACCGTAAGGCGCGCGCGGATGCACCGGGATCTTATTTGACTTTTCGACAATGTCAATGATACTCTTGATGTCCGAGAAGTCAATCTTGGGGTGGATGCCTTGTGTGTATAGGTTCAATCCGAGGGTCACCAAGTCCACGTTCCCCGTTCTCTCTCCGTTTCCGAACAGGGTTCCTTCCACTCGATCAGCGCCAGCCATTTGGGCGAGCTCTGCTGCTGCCACCGCACAACCTCGATCATTGTGGGGGTGTAAAGATATCGATATCTTTTCTCGTTCCGAAATATTCCTGCAGAAGTACTCGATCTGGTCCGCGTAAACGTTGGGGGTAGACATCTCCACGGTTGCAGGTAGATTGAAGATGATCGGGTTCTCTACAGTTGGCTCCCAAGCCGCTTTCACCGCTTCGCAAACATCGAGGACGAAGTCCATGTTCGAGTCCGAAAAGGTCTCTGGTGAAAACTCGTATGCCCATTCTGTGCCCTCCTGATCTGGGTTGTCCTTGGTCAGGGACCTTGCATACTTTGTGCACTCGACTGCCAAAGCTTTGCTCTCCTCGTTGTTCATGTTGAAGACTATTTGCTGGAAACAAGGGCTGGTGGCGAGGTACAGGTGGAGGATGGCTTTCTTCGCGCCCTTGAGAGAATCGACAGTGCGCCCGATGAGTTCTTTCCGGCATGGGGACAAGACCTGGAGCCAAACATCGTCTGGTGTGATGCCAGGCGTTGTTACGAGCTTCCTGGTGAAGTCAAAGTCGGTTTGTGAGGCGGAAGGAAAAGAGACTTCAATCTCTTTGTAGCCGAGCTTGACGAGCATTTGGAAGTAGCGCCATTTCTGGTCGCCGTCCTGCGAGAGCGTGTCAGAATGGACTCGGGCTCAGGAGCACACAAAACATGCCTAGGTGCGTACCATTGGGTCTACCAAACTCTGGTTGCCATCTCTCAAGTCGGTAGACAGCCATCGCGGGGGCTTGTCGATTGTCTTGCTCGGCCATTGTCGGTCTTGGAGTTTCAAAGGCTCGAACTTCCTGTACTTCACCGAGGGATCCGCGAGCATTGGCATGCTGAGAAACTGTCAAGGTTGTTGTTGGAGAGTAAAAAGCGAGGTTGGTATTTAGTTGTACAGACAGGTACAGTCACCGTGTCCGAAGGCGGACAAAAATTTGGAGTCATCAGGGTTCATGTACCCCACACAGCCCACCCGATGAGGTGTCACGTGCAGCGAGGGGCTTCTGGAATGCACGGAACAACGAACTTTCCATCTCCTCCCTAGCTTTGTAGGTAGGTATTTTCCCTCCCTAGGTACTACTCTGTAAATCTCCAGCAAGGCTTCATTTGGATACATACGTACCTTACCTCATCTGTAGGTCTTTTTGTGTCAATTTTACACGTTCACTAAATGCAGGCTTTGTTGTAACGTTGACCAGATCTCGCGAACGTCTTTCTCTCTGATGAGATTCTGATGCCCGAGCTCTTGTCTTTTCCACATTTCCACATTTCTTTCGAGATGAGCATTGTGACTATCGACTACCTACTCTCTGCGTCCCTATGCACAGTCATGTTCATGAATTCAGGGGAAATTATCATTTTTCGAGTACATTCCGGAACTCTCTGAGATACTTGATCTTGTCTGGCCAATGCCAGTTCTCGAGGCGTTCGTTCCGAGACGATCTGTGGTTGGAGCTGATACTCTCATACTCTACCTACATCGACGTTCTCGTCCAATCGGTCCGCAGAGGGGCGCAGTAGTTCCATGACCTTATGTCACTCTGTGCCAGACCCCAACCCCTCAATCAGTCAAGTTCATCAGACGCAATCCCCTTCTTCCTCCTATCTTCCACCCTCTTCTTCGTCGCCCCCTTCGCCTCCTCAACCCACTTCTCATATGCCCCATTGCCCTCCTGCAACTTCTGCCTCGCAACCATCTTCAGCACTTCGCCCACAAACCCCACAAAATTATGCTTCCGCAGCGCATTCTCATACTGCCATTCCTTCCTCTTCTCCTCCTCGCGCGCTAGCCACTCCTGATCACCAATCTCACGCGCCTTGATCCGCAGATCGCGCATCATAGCCAGCAGGTTGAAGCGGATCTCGTGCGCCGGGTAGCGTTCGATGCGGCGCTGCAGGACGGGGATGACGCGGTCGGGGAACTCGGACTCGGTGCATGGGCCATGAGAAATCGGCGCCGGGTTGAGGCCGTCGAGCTCGTACAGCACACCGTTGAGCGGCGTGTAGGCAATGAAGTGGTAGACGTCATCGTCGGCGGTGGCGGCGCGTTGCGTCTCGTCGATGAAGGGGGAGGAGCGCGCAAAGGAGTTGTGCACGGTGCGGATGAGCTCTGAATTGGAGAGTGCTTCGCCGCGGAGCTGTGGTGGGTATGAGTATCAGATATAGATGATTCAAGGACCAGAATAGTATAGTTCTGCTGGGAAGTTTCATACTTCTGACGGGAAAGCTGTAGTGAATTCCTTGAACTCGCGCAGATGCGGTCCAATATCGACATCGCCCTCCTTATTCAGAAGGACAGACAGCAGCGCCTGTGTACCACATGCATTCTGGATAGTCTGCGCAGCGAAGAAGATGTTCTCTGAAGCATCATGGTCGAACGTGCCGTCCTTGGGTGTACTGCTTGCCTGCTCGCCCGTGGGATATTTGAAGAGAAAGATGACGCCATACACCGGACTAAAATTGAGGTTATGAGCGGAAAAAGATCAATAGTTTGGATAGTAGATGAGATGCATCCACGCACCTTTGCTGCCTCAGCATCTCCGGATCCAGCGATATAAGCTCCTCGAACTGGACATCTTTCGCGCCGAGATTCTGCAGCAGATACGTGAAAACGCCCTTGTCCTTCGATTAGTACCGGGGATTCTGTGAAAGTCGACCTGGCGGCAAACAAACCGCGTCGGACTCTATGGTATTCCATCCTCCGGACATGGTGGCCTGAAAAAGGGAGAGGGTTGATGTTCTCGTTCTATGCGAGGGTTGACGTTGGTGAGATGGCGGTGTCGCGTATTCGCGTGTTTGATCCTTGCAAGTCACGTGCACTGGTGTCGCGTGTGGCCATTAGAAGCCTGGAGGCTCTCTGGTTCTGTTGTGATGTTGGTACTCGACTGAAACTAGATGAGAAGGGCCAAATTAGTGCCCAGCTACGAGAAGCAAGCTGCTGAAACAAGGTATGCAGTTGGTATTGTCCCTCATGATCGGTTGAGAATGTCAATGTCCTCTCTCTTTCTTTTGTATCACCAGCATATCGTCCCAAATAGAGGTGCAAGTCATAATCTCCAAAGAATTGTCTTCCGTTCCATTCCATCATGAAAAAGATTGAGTAAAAATACATAAACATTTGTCGAAGCCCATCTAATTAATACACGTGATAAAGCAAACCGTCCATGGCTTCGTCCCTAAGGGGTGCCTAGGCAAAAGAAGAAAATCATGACCCCTGACCTTTCGCTGAATCGAACCTCCGATGTTTGCACCACCAATCCCACCTACTACACCCTGACATTCCTTTTCTCCCAGCGCTATGCGAATGCAACAATCAGCCGTCCAACAAGCCCCGACAAAGAAGAAAACACATCCTCGCCATTCCATAGCCATAGCACAGCCCTGTTGATGTGATCCACTTTTTACAATGTCCCTTCGTTTCTTCCGTCGTCCTTATCCGTGTCCACCTTGTAGCGAATGTGTGAGTCAAAAAGATGCCGGCCGTGAATGCAAAAAGGAGACATCGCTAAATGCACACCGCTTGAAGCAAAATGGAAGGCAAGACAAGAGAAACATGCATATCTCGGCCAAAGAAGGGCAACGTAGCGACTGTTGAGAAAGTGAAAGGGGGTATATAAAGGTATGAATCTCGAACTTTTCGGTTACCAAAAAAATCGTTATATCGTTATAGGTTGAAGTGGGAAGGAAGGACGCGGTCGGTCGGTCGGTCGGTCGGTCGGTCGGTCGGTCGGTCGAATTGTCGAAGCGTGGGTGGTAGCAAATCTCTGAGTCGTCGAGGTCGAAGCAGCCATCACTATTGTGGAGGAGCCGGTGGTGGGAGGTGGTGGACGTACGGGTAAGTCGGGTTCTCGTGTTTGAAGAAGGCGTTCGAAGGGCCGCCGCCGCTCTCTTGCTTGAAAAATGACGAGGTAGTTGGACTAGCCAGGCTCAGAGTCTCCTGCCTGCCCTTTCCCTTCGAGTGCTCCAGCTGGGCCTGCTGCTGTAGATGTTGCGGGTGTTGTTGTTGAATGTGATGTTGTTGCTCCCTGTCCACGATGGTTCAGCCTGTCGACTTTCTTCAAGTCCAAATGGTCGTGGGAGCCACGAACCCCGACGTGCTGGGATACATCGACATCCCATACGTGCCGAACACGCTCTCCTCATGCGACCCAAAACCCGGCGGAGGCGCCGCCGGCGATCCCAACGGCGACGTTATAGGGGTCGAGTAGACGCTGCCTCCTCCTCCTCCACTGGCGAACTGGCTTTCGATGGCTGAGCCCGGAACCTCGAGATACGGTGACCGGGGATCACTCGAGTGGAGTATGTTCGTCGGGCTGTTGAGGTGTAACGGAGAGGGAGCAAAAGCAGGACTCAGACTCTGGGTGTATCCATACTCAGCTATATGGTTATTCAGATCCAGATTCAGTGTGTCAAGGCCGTAAGGACTCTGTGCGATAGCTTGCATTTCTACCTGCTGTCGCTTCCATTCCCGACGGGCCCGGAAGTTGTTCGCCGTTTCCCTCGGGAACTCAACCATCAGAGCAGTGGTCTGGGTGTTGATGCTGTAGCTTTGGGTCTGCTGCACCGTATTCACAATACGAATGATTTCGTCCAGTGGCGACAAAGCCATGTTGGCGCAGAAGTTTGTTCCGATCGTGCCGAAGATCGGCTCCAGCGCTAATGCTGTGGCATAAAAATGCGCCAGCACAAGCAGAACATATATATCCCCTTTGCGGGAGGACAACAAGGAAACGGGTACCCAGAAAAGCCATTTGCGCAAGGCGTAGAGCTGACCGAATTGTTCTTCAGGCGTTTGCGCTGCGTTGGAACACTGGACTCGTTCAATGTAGCCTTTGAGTTGCTCGATCCATCTTGACTCCTGGTCGTAGCTCGCTAGATAGGGCAAGATGCGCTCGAGTGAGGCTTGGACGTTCTGAAGGATCGTTAGATGCTCGCGGCGGGCCTCTGGAGTCAACTGAAAGCCCGGACTGTTGAACGCTTGGAAGGGTGCGTATGAGTGTTCCAGTATATAATCCGCATACAATGATTCATCCTTCCACGGCTGCATGGCACTGGTAATCTATGCTGTGTCAGCGCTTGGTGAAGTAAGTAGCTTGTTAGTCAACATACCGTGTTCAAGCCCATCATCAGAGAAGCCCAGCCTCGCCTAAGCAACAGTCAGCAATGTTGATTTCATGGTACAGAGATCGTTCATGCGTACCAGTCGGTGGACTGCCATGATAGCAGGATAGACGCGGCCAACACAGCGTCTGAATTGCCCTTGGAAAAGGTGCCAATTGCCTCGTGGAGACCTTTCAAGGCAACGGCGGCATGGTTGAAGGCGAGATTCCTCGTCACAGACGACTGAGCAACCCACGCGAGATGCGCGGCGGAGAAAGAGAGAATCGCGTGCATCACGAAGGGGTGGGAGGCCGCTGTACTTAAGAACCTGTGGATTTGTTAGTGCCACAGCCGAATACGAGCTTAGCGGTCGCGGAATCGATCACGTACTTTGGCAGACGGTCAGTCCACAACGTCAGCTTGGACGTCCGAGTATGCTGCACATCGCTGCATATCGAGGCCAGATGATATACGAGCCTGAGATCAGTTTTCGAAAACAGATGCCAGTGGGCCTGCGGATAGATGTTCAGGTCCGGAAAGGGACACTCGCCAGTGTGGCGCCAGATCTCAACCGATTTCTCAATTTCCGGAGTCCACAGGAGGTTGGCCGTTTGCGGTACTCTTGGACTCTCTTCTGCCGCGGCGGAAGGACTGTCCATGTAATCGCAGCGGACCTGGTGTTTGGTGCAATTTCGACTACACTCGAAGGTTAGCCTGCTGTTTCTCGACCAAAGATCAATGACACGGATCAGGAGTCAAGAACTGACCATTGCGGAAACGTCTCGTCACAACGGATATGCCTCCTCTTGCACGTCTTGCATCCCTTCCTCGACTTTGTGTGACTGCGGCGTGATGGTCCTCCTCCTGGACCAGCCATCTGATGTCTGCAGGAGATTTCAGGGACAGACCAGGCGAGCAAGAAGCTGAAGAAAGAGCAGGACTAGATCACTAGGAGAGTGGTTTCCCAGCCCGTGACTTTCTGGGAGGGCTAGCAGATGACCAGGCTGGTATAAGTATTGATGTTCACTGTTTGGTGTTCCTGGCCAAGGGTTGGTCTGCCCAAGTCCAGAGCTGTTGGTCTTGAGTGGACTGTGGAAGTTGACGGAGGGGAAGTGGGGACTCTGGGGAGCGGTGATCGTCCCATGCATATGAGACTGATATGGTAATTAAGTATCGGTGGGCAGCTGTGGCCTGTGAATAAAGAAAATGTGCGGCTGATGTTGGGCAAAGCCGCCCCCTTCTGATTATTGGATTATTAACGAGCGTGACAGAACCAAACCAGACGGCAAGGAGGATGCTGCTGTGGATGCTGTGCAGTGTGGAGTGTGGACTGCTGAGGATGCTCCCTGCAGGGAGGACTGCAGAGGCAGCAGTGCGCAACGAGGCTGTGAGAGGAGACCTAGTGGGAGTAAGATTTGGTGAAAGGTTCCTGTGCAGTGTCCACTGTCGACGTCTATGGGATCTACGGAGTGTGGTCATTTGTTTTCAAGCGGTCCTGTTACACTCGACCTGGCCGACCGAGGTGGCCAAGGACGGCTTCTACCAGAATAGCAGCACGATGGCCGCTTGAGGAGCCCTGTCAAGACACCGGCGGGCAGCTCACGCATAATTTCACGTCTGAAGCGTCGTATGACAACATAGCCTCACTCTGCCATGCTCCCGAGGTGGTCAAGCTCTTCAAAGCCCATGGTCCGTCCGCATGGGGGCACGCGCAGGGGCGCTGAAGCCCCAGGAGGGTCACTATAGTAGTGGCGCTCCCGGCAAGCCCCTCCTGGTCCTGTCCTGTTAGGCTGTTCGTCCTCATTCCTCAGAGCGGAGCCAGCGGGGTGAGGGTGAGGGTGAGGGGGCATTAATTGGGGAAGATACCTCCCAAACGAGACTCCCCGTCGATGCTTCTCTGGCCCGGCAACCGCCGCACCGCGGCTCTTGCTGACCTGTGTATCCGGTCTGGTTCACTCTACGAGACCTCCCGAGACCTGTCAATAATACTTTACTATTTCTTACCTCCCTGGGAGTGTGCTGTTGTGACCTGTCTGCCCAGTGCCGGCCTGCTCAATGCCATGATCCATCTCAGAGTCTGAGCTGGGACTGGGAGTGGGAGGCGGGCCTGGAGCTGGCACTCCCCTCTCCAGGCTGTCCTCCTCTAGCCAGCTTCGGCAGCCATAGACGTGAGCGCGGCCGGCATGAATCTTTTGCAATTGCTGGGCATGCACCTGTTGCAGAGCAGCCGACAGCAGACCGCCTTCGCTTCTCTGTCCAAAGGCGGGGCGGCAATCGCCATGGCCGATGTCGTACTGGAAGATGAGGTATGGCCCTTGGGCTGTGCGCGGAGTCGCGGACGGTGGCATTCATTCGATAGCGGACCTCGACTACTGGAGGCAATGGTAGAGTAGCAGCCCAGTAGTCAGTACGGTACCTATTTCTAGTCGACGTGTAGCTGAAGCCTGACGGTCTGACCCCGCCGGCAGCGAGCTGGACAGTCACGGTCCACAGACGACGTCCGAGTCCAACCTCTGCTCGCGTAGAGGAACAAGCTACAAGGCTCGCAGCGGGCCAAGGAACCAGCTGGAGAAGGCCGCTGGCGATGGCGGACGTCAAGTCACTGGTGGGCGGCGGGCGACGGACTGGCGATTGTGGGTGTCTCAGCGAGCCATGATCCATCACCACGGTGGAGTGTGGGCACTCAGCACTGGGCAAGGGTGTGGTTGGACTCCTTGGAGAGGCTTCAGATGTCACGAAAAGCAATATGCGGGCTAAAAATGGGTGCAGAGGGGGAACGGCTAGCCGTAGCGTGCGCCTGTTGCGGAGGCCGTTGGAGTCTTGGTCTGGCACGGTTGCTCGTCACCAGACGACTCTCTGCCTGGCTGCCACAGATGCGAACGACTGGAAGCCTTCTTCAGACCTTGCCGATGCGAGATCACCTACTAAATTGCAGCCCATGCTCTCCAACTCCAAATCGCAGCTCGATAAGAGGAGGTGAGTCTTCACTCTTCACTCCCGTCTTGAAGTCTCCAAGCATCTCCTGAATCCTTCTTGATCTCCGCGCAGATTACAAAATCGATGAACAGAGAGCGCCGCTCGGCCGTCTCTTTGAGATTCCTCGAGTAGATCGAGCTTCTTATCCGCGAGCTCGATTATTAAAAGTGACTCTGCTTGCCACTTGGCTCTGTGCTTCCTGTCAACAGCTGTCATACTGCCAACTGGTCCTTGCGATTCTTGAGACGTCCAAATGGAAGATCCCGCCTGCTCTCCACTGTCTTCAGCGTCTAAGCGGCTCGGGGTGATCCATTTAGTTAGAATCCGCCTTTTGTGTCCCCAGTGCCAGCCAGCTTGCTGCCCTCCCCTTGTCTCTGCATCCGCGACTGGGTTCCTTTTGCGCATGGTGTCTGCCTATCCACACGTGGAGGAACGTCGTCTTGCCTTGCTTCTCCAGACTCCGGCACCCAGGTCGCCCCGACTTGGGAGTTGGGATGATAGCAGAATGGACGTTGTCGCTCAGCAGTATCCTAGTGTTGATTTTTACACTAACTTGGTGGCCCCAAATCAGCACCATTTTTGGCTTTCCAGTTGGCGAAAGTCTGGGGAATAGTCAAGATCCTTGTCTGACTCTCCTGATAGAGTAACCAGATTGCTAGACATATCATGGCTCTCTAACTCGGCTGCTGTGAATCGTCGGATTCGTCCCATGGTTAGTAGCCAGGTACTAACAAGATTGCCGTTACGTTTCCGCGACAAGCTTTCTGCTTCAACGTGGATGAACGACTCAAGAGGGTCCCGGTCAGTCAGGATGCCCGCATCTTGTGTCCCCCCGCCGCGTCCAGCTCCATGCGTCTGGGGAAGATGCCCGTGAGCCGTTGCTGGGAGTGGGAGTGGGAAGCCTGTCACCGTCCACAGGAACAGGGCGCTGGGCAGCAGATGGTTGGTGTCGTCGTCCCGTCGAGCAAGCTCTGGTTCCGTGCAGACGCGAAAGTCTTGATCGGTTTCGCCCAGAGTCCAGGGATCTTCTGCAGCCAGGAGGATGGAATCAGGGAGCCTGAGAGACATGCAGATTGCAGATTGCAGAAGTGTTCAGTACAGCGGATGCTGGGCTGGGGTTGGCGAGGAGTGATGACCCGCGAGTCACGGGTATCGTTCGCTCAAGGAGTCAAGGCGCTCCTCCACTCCACCACCACAGTAGGGCTGAAAGGAATGACGTCTCGGACGATCTAGAAGGCGAGCTGCAGCGGAACATGCGTTAGTACCGCTTGTCAAGCGAAAGCTGCTGCCATGTTTGAAGCATCATTGCATGTCTAGGGAATCTTTTCCGCCTCTAGTCTGGGTGCACTGGTGACTGTGAGTCTGGCGCAGTAACGTCGCATCGGCGCAAATCGCGTGGGCTCCTGGAGGTTGACTGTTGATTTGATGAGCCAGGAGGCAGGACCCAGGGCACGATGATCGCCTACTGGGGGAGCGCGAGAGAGCCTTGTCCAACCGTCCAACGTGGCCTGCTGCCACGCCTTTCAGACCGTGCGGGTTGCTAAATATATGTTCGGTGATGGATGCGTGTGCTGCAAGATGTTTAGAGTGCTGACGCCCGCCAGGCTCCCTGAGTCCCTGCTTGCACTCTCGCGAGCCAAATGAGACGTGTGATGAAGAGAGCCAGGACTCAGAGAGTCAGAGACCCATCTGTCCAGCATCTCTGAATCTCAGCTCTGGCCCCATTTCCGGTCCGCGGCGCCGTGCTCGCTGCGCTGATTCGCATTTCATTTTTCGGCTGAGGACGGCCGCACGGCGATAGCCGTCGGCCATGGTCCACGGGCCCCTTCGGCAACCCGAACGGCACGGCTGAACGTCTGGCACACTGCCGGGATCCCACTCCCCACCGGACGATCTTGACCTTCACTTTCACGCCCCTGACTTGGCGACTTCGCCAAATGAAACCCGAGGCAGATTTCTGATCATCCACCCCTCTCAGCTCTGTCAGTCAGTCTGCTTCTGTGCGAAGACTCAAGCGTTTCCGCCGCCTACCACAAGATTAATTTCATAGATCCTCAATTCAAGAACCCAACCCCTACCTTGGTAGATGACCCCTCTCCATACCTTGGAGGTGCGCCCAGGTGTTGAGGCCTCCTCTTCTCCCCTTAACGTCCGACCTTTGGCCTTGGTGTCTCCCTATACTCGTAGAATCCCAACCAATATCTCCCACGCGACATATGTCAATTTGTATAAATAGAGCCACGTTGGTCAGATAGCCCGATCGAGTAAGTACCTTATGCTGCTTCGGCAAGAACAATTCAAACTCTTAGCTTCCATCTTATTTTTAAGAAGTGGCGTTCGGTCATGCCGTCGTATATAGTCGAGATTTAGACGTCGTCAGTCTGCCCCCCTCCCCTGTCCCACCACTGCGGAGACTGTAAATCGAAAATGAGTCTTCCACAGCTAGCAGCGAACCTGAACCCTGCCCTCGACCAGGCGGACCAGCACAATTTAATCTCCCTTTTTACCCTCGTCTGCTTATTTTTAGTCCCCAATCCTCAGGGTTGGATGCTCGACAGAGTGATCCGCCCGTATATCTGCCAGCCTGCCAGCCGAAACCATTCCGCTGGCTGGGCAGCGGAAGATTCTTCCAGACTTAGTACCTGACAACCTATAGAAGGACCTGCATTCCACTTAGCATGGGTGCACACCAATACTAGTCGCCAAATGAGGACATACATAGATTTACAGCGTATGATTATAATCATGGCCCCATTGCCTGAGACTATGCCATCTATCAAATCAAGTACCTAGATGTCGACCAAGAGATATCCTTCTTATTTTAATTCAGGTCTCATACTTGTCCGACCCTCGGTTGCGTTCCCTGATACAGACAGCAGTGGTGATGAGGGATGTCGCAGCCTCATATCTGAGGAGCCGCTGTCCATATGGAAGGAAGGGCATGCATTTGCAAGTGACCAGGCCAGGTTCCCATGTTACCATACGTTGATATTTGAACGAGTAGGGGTTAAAGTTTTGATGACTGGTGCTGGCGAAGGGACATGTGCGCAGACATGATGGCTCATGGTGTGGGGAAGACAGGCGATCTCAACCCGAATATATGAACCTCCACCAGGGGCAGAGGTAGAGGGGTGCAAGAGTCCAGGGGGAAATGGAAGATCCAATGCCATAGCTTCAAAAGAAAGATAGAGAAGGAGGATACTGCCAGCAAATGCACCCCAGTTCTGCAATCCCTGGTCGTCCCGCAATGAACTGGGGTTCGCGAGTTAATCTCGGCGGCAACTGCAAGCGCTGTATCCATGACAGGGTCAACATAGGCGCCGCCCATATAACGAAACATGTGGGGGCTACCGGGGGTGCTAGGAATTAGACTCGACAGACTTGATCTGCAGTAGTTGATTGAGATCATAGGTGATTTGCCAATGCGGCGTAGTCCTCGCGCCGTTTGAGGAAAGTAAAAGGGGGCGAGGATAGACTGTTCAGATAACCTCGGAACTGCTCCAAAAATCAAATAAAGTTTCCGCCTCCGTGTACTCGGCAAGTCATCGCAGACTGGCAGGAATCTGGGGAGAGTGCCCTTCGCGACGACCAGAATCTCGATTAGTAAGTACTATGGCGACACCTTGTTCGCCAATCCTTGAAAATTGAAGGAAACACGTCTGCAAAATCGACACCTTGACCGAAAACTTGCACCAGGTCCAAGAACACTCCAGTATTAGGCTTGGCCATTCCTGAGTTAGTACTTCAAAAAAAATTTGAAAAATTGGTATACTCCGTTGGGAAGGTCCCGACGCCTGAAATAGACATGTTCGGGACGAGCGGCTTGGGCTGGAGATGGACTCGGTATCTGTGTTGGTACCCCTGAATGATTAGGAAAAGCGAATAGTTGAAAGAAGATCATGTGGGGTAAAAGATGATGAGTAGCAAGCATGATGGATTGGACTGGTTTCAAGACCTCGGCCGACCTTGACTAGGACCAACCTTTCGAAAGAAAATGGCTATCTACGGGGGAACTGTAAAGGGCACAAACGCCGAGCAATGGATTTCGCCGGAATGAAATTGTGAGGAAGGAAGGAAAAGGGGCCCCTGGAGCTTTTCCCGCCCTGGCGCACCCCGTAGCACATGACAATGTCTTTAAGTCTACAATGCAATAAAACCCCCTTCCATTCAGTCATGTGCCTGTTCGCTGTACGCTCACATTCAAAAGCATGCCTACGCATAATGTCCATTATCCCGGCAAATACCCGTCATCGCGCGTAAACTCACGATATCGTTGAAGAGATCCAGAGAAGATTGACATGCTCAGATGCCGTATGATCGCTCCAATGCCTGCAGTGTACCCGGCGCAAAATTCTGGTTGATGAATACACCAAACTCTGGAATCATGGCCTTGTACTGTGCATAAACCTAGAGCGCTGTTAGCAAGTGACTCAAACGTATATCTTAGATTGCATGCCGTCACTCACAGATTTCAGAGGTTCCAATGGTCGGATCTCAGTTGGAGATTGGAGGAAAACGTCAGGAGCACGAGCCATCTCCATGAGCAACGCTGCTATACATTGCTCCATAGCCTGTGGATTTCGCAGAACGATTTGCGCAAACCCATTCAATGCATGGCCTTTTTCGTCAGTCCACGGTACATTTGATATAGTTTTGATGAACTGAGGCGCAAATTGAGCCAGGTGTGGAGCGAGGACATGCGAACAAGCAAGCCCAAGCCGACCGAGAGCAATTGCCGCATTCTCGCTCACAGAATCGGGGACGCTGGAGCTGAATAGGATGGTGGCCAATTTTTGAAGCAAGTTCTCAACGTAAGGACGCATGCCTTCTTTCTCGCGCATGCCTATCTCACCAGCAGACCAGCAAGCGTTGTTGATGACTGAATAGCCAGAGTCTTCTCCCTCACGATTTGCCTCGCTGAGGTCCATCTGCGCAATCAGGAGCTGCATTATCTTGGGTAGATGTGGCTGCATTTGCGGGAAAACATAGATAGCGCAGTCCCCGAGTAAAGCATATGCAGATTGCCGAACATCGTTGCTTGCATCATTCAAGCAATACGGAAGAAGTTCGAAAAGATTGGGCTGAGAGCTTGCCACAAGAGTCACGCTTTGAGAAGAGTGAAGAGCTTGGATAATGGCACTCAGGAGATCCAGACTTGTGACGAGAAAATCTTTCTCTGGGAGATCCATGCCTGGATTGGTTTGTGCTTGGAAGGAATCCTCAAGGTTTTGCTGGATAATACTAATACAGCGGTCGAAGATGGGCTTCGAATAAGGAGCGAAGTGGTCAGTAAGTGCCGTGGCGACGTATGAGAGGCACTCCAGAAGCGGAAACATTTCTCTCGATTGATCGGAGACTTTCTTATACCGCTGAAGCAGAGCTGGCATGAGGATCTCGATTTGGGCCGGCTGAGCTAGTGCTGGGCCAACATGCTCGGCCAGCGTTTGTACACAGTCGTACAGGATGAACATGTTGCGATCCTTGTATCTTGCAAAACACTGGACGAACTGTTGAACGATGACCGCACAGTACGGTTTCAACTCGACATTTGCTTTCTCTTCTAGGTTTGCAAAAGCCGATGCAGCTGCTTCTTGGACTCTTTTGTTACCGTCCAGCATCCGGCGAAGAATACCGTCCATGATAGGGACGAAGTACTGCTCTCTTCCGGCCTCTCCAGCGTGGGCAGCCCATGAGGAGTATCGACCAAGAGACCAGCACGTGATCTGTCGGACCACAGGCTGTTTGTCGCTTAGAAGCATGAGGAGATACTGCGTAAGATCAGGAAGATGAGGTTGGACAACATCCATGCAACCATCCGCGATCGCGCCCAGAGCGAGCACCGCAGCTTCCCGATTTGGCCACTCGGAATGGTCGAGATTTTGCTTGAGATACGGGAGGGTGACTTCAAAGACTGGCTCGTGGAAGACCGATGCAAGCACATCCAAAGCAGCAGCAGAGCATTTTCGAAGATTCCACATGTCTTCAGGGTCGCCGTACTCGTCGTCATCGTCGTCGTCGTCATCTTCGATTTCTCCATCACTGAGGTCGTCTTCAATCAAAGAATCCGTTGCGCTTTTTGCTGCGCCATTGGCTTGTGAGCTTCCGTTTTCGGCATTTGCTGAAGGGCCAAGCCGTGCAGATTTCGACGTCGCAAAGGTAGGCTTGATGTCTTGCTCTCGGTCTTCCTCATCTGCGTCTTCGGCTTCGGCCTCCAATCTGTAGATGTCATCTTCGCTGTAAACCATGCTTTCAAGGAGAACTGGAACAATCTGGGCAAGATGCGGTTCCAAGCATGGCCGAAGTTTGTCGTCTTCTCCAAGGCAGAGCCAGAATTCCGCCGCATCTAGAGCCAGCTCAGGGTCGCTTGGATTCCGCTGCTGCGTCACCATGTAGTCGACCAAGCCTGGCATATGCGGTACCACGAGCTCCGGACTTATTTCAGCAATATGTATGAAGCAACGGCACACCTGTTTTTTTACGTCGTTGCTATCATCGCCAGCAAGCTTGAAAAGTTGCTGGAGAAGGGAATTGAGATTAAGCATGACAGCCTGAGGTTTCTCCGGGAGGAAAATGTTGATGCTGGAAAGAGCGCTGGCGCGGACTTTGGGTAGAGGGCTGGTGGTGAACTCGAGGAGCTTGGGAAAAATGAAATTGAGAGGCCTCTCATTGTGGTAATCTCGATCGAGTTGACGTTTGTTATCTTCGCAGATCTTGCCTAGTGCGCCCATTGCACCCTCCTGAGTCTGGCTTGGTATGCTGCCGGACTTGTTTTCGACCAGCGAGATCAATTCGGAGAGGATTTGTGGCCATCCCATAATGCCGCCTTGCTTGACAAGCTCCGTAATGACATTGCCGGTATAGCTTCGAATCTGAGTTGCTGGGTCCTGCAGCCCTTGGACTATTATGGAGCGTACGTAGGTCTTGTTTGCTTCGGGCATTGTGCGATAGGAAGTTTTGATATCATTTTTGAGCATGATCGCAGCGGCACTTCGAGCGGCATGATATCCTTCAATTGGCATATTGACCAAGGCGGCTGCTTGGTCACCGCAAAAGAGATATGCCAAGTAATTCGTGAAGTCTGGCGAGCTTTTGGCATTCTTCAGCATCTGGCGGAGCCGTTAGCTCTCTGAGCTGTGAGATTCCTTGAGGCCTGGGCCTGATTGTATGCTTACGAGCTCTGCATTCTTCTGCGCTCCCTTGTCATGACCGCTCAGGGAGTCTTTGAGATAAATGGCAAGCTGCCGGAGAGGTTCTTCTTGCGGTTGCCAGGCCATGTTGGCGTCTGTTGGGAAATTGAAAAGGATGGTGTGGGGTGGATTGGGTGAGTGCGATTACGGCGTCGACGATGCTCGACCCGCAGGAGTCGGAATATGCGCGTGTCTGCGTCAAAGATTGCGGTGGGATGGCGACTGAAGAATATTGTTGTTCCTGGGTGAAGCAGAGAGATTAGTCGGAGTTTTTGATTTCTTTGGGTCCATGGTGCGGAGTGGCTGAACATTTTATAGCGTACCTTGCCACCTCGTTGGAGCTCTCAGACGGCTGGAATACACATCTTCTCGCCAGTGTATCTCTACTCTCTCTGTCGGTGTTGGTGGGAGTGCCAAAAAAAAGTCGTTTGTACTGCCAATGGGCCCTGGCGATGACGGACGGTGAGGGCGGGTAAGTGCAGCCAGCGTGGTAGGACTGAGATGGCCAGGCGCGGGGCAAGCGGGCGGACACGTCTGAAACGGAGGCAGTGCGACGGCTATGGCAGCAGGCGAAGACTTGGGGATCTCGAGTTTGTTGTGGTGTTGAGTTGAGCGGGAATCTGCTGTGCGAAAGACAAAGTGGGAGAACCTCAGACCTCCGCGTTAGGCGCGACAGACGTCAGGGCGCCGGGCCGACTTGAACTAGGCCAAAGAGCCTGCAACTGAATCAGATCTGAGGGCGCCCCTATTGTCACCTCCTCCGCCTTGGAAGAGTCGTCCGGACAGATCAGGATTTCGAGAGCTTTCAAGTTGCTTTCGCAGCCTCACTGATCAGGCTTCCTGACAGATGGCGCTCGGCGCATTTCCATTCACGTGGACTGGAGGCTTGGCATGTGCCAGTCGCCAACCTGAGGCCCCGTTGATAGCCGTATGGTACCTAGCAGAGTAGAGTAAAGCCCGACTCAACCTCTTCCCTCCACACCCTATCCTCACACACCTCCATTGCACACACAACGTGCCCGGGACGTGCTGCACTGAGGCTCCTGGATACACCGTTTCACTTGTCAGTGCTCCGCCGCGGGTGCATCGTTTGTCAGAATGGAGAGGGAGGCGGGGACCTCACTATCCAACCTCAGCTGGCCGAGCATCGAGTCTGTCTACCAAACTAGGTAGGTAATGAGCATACTATCTTGTCCTCGTCGAAAGAGATGTCCCGTTCTTACACAGATAGCCTGAATTTGCAGTACGGCTAGTCTACTGCTGTATACGGACTTCCAGCTCGAAAGAATGTCGAAGACAATTGTCCGCAGACAGGCCTACTACCCCATGTCCCACTGTGCACCTCTTACAAAGACATCTAGTACTTTACCTGTTCAACATGTGTCTGCTTCTCGAAAATCTTCTCTCAGCATCTTATCTTCACTGCTCAGTCTCTGTCACGGCTAAGCCTCAAATACTCGAGGGCGACC
Source organism: Aulographum hederae CBS 113979 (assembly GCA_010015705.1). NCBI lineage: Eukaryota > Fungi > Ascomycota > Dothideomycetes > Aulographales > Aulographaceae > Aulographum > Aulographum hederae. Next base: position 241,859 of record ML977155.1, read on the forward strand.
TGTACTTTCCACTTTCATATCCTTCAGATGAACCGTATTTGAATAGCTTCTCTCGACTACTCGCAAAATACTATTTAACAAGCTTTCATGATGTCCACTTAAGCTATCGTTTCTGATTTATTCGCCCATGTTGAAACAAGTTCTGTGTTCTGAAGCACTGCATTGTCCTCTGCTTGACTGTGCAGCATCATCAGGCATGCATAGGCTCAAACAGCCAATGCTACTTTGATGTCAAGCTCTTCAATCCTTGAGGCCATAATGTGCTGCGCTTACACTGACCTTCAGACAGCTTGTCAATCCCTGCATTGGCCCGTCAGATACGCAGCACGCACGCAACTCAGCCACAGTAGCACATACCGAGTCACCTCTAGCTTTACTGCTGTGCTGCCACACCCATGCAGACCATCGATGAACTGCCCGCGCTTTTCATGGCTTCTGAAGTTTTGCTAGTTCCGACTGCATCTAGCTTGTTCAAGCAAGTCTCTGGATTCTATGTCCACTTTCGTTTTCCTCGCTTGAGAGCACAACTCCATTGTTTATTATTTTCCCTTTGCATATCTTGAGATCCAGCCTTCGCACGTGTCTAATGTTGTACTGCAACCAGAGCCATTATTCTACGAAGCTACAACATCCTTTGTGTAGAGTCGGAGGATTTCTCTTGTCCTCCTGTTCTTCTGATCACTTGTCAGGTCACAAAATTCGAAGGAGCTAAGAGGTTGGTATCACCTCAGATTCCCTCATGTTCCATAATTTTTCCAGTTATCACACTCACATACATACTATCACTGCCTGTCAATTGCTTCATTCTCAGTGTTTCAGCCTTGTCAGCTCAAAATAGCACTACTCTAGCATCGTCATCGGTGCGCTTCGCCTGTCTTTACGGTACCTGTCAGATGTAGGTACCCTAGCCGACAAGCCTCCAAAGAAGGCTAGTACTCTGTTACAAACTCGCACGAACTGCCAGATGCCGTTCAAAGTAACATCTCATGACACTCTCCGGGGAGTATACAGTCGGCCGCTTCTGGCAGCAAAGCCACAATACTCCTCGCTTAAAAGGGTTCAAAGGCCCACCACCACGAGGCGGGCCGTTCCGCAACGTGTTTGTTTGGCAACCCAACCACAAAAGCCGATGAATATAGATTTTGTCTGGTCATCAACAACCCAGGAGCTCACAAAAACTGTTTGTAAGTTTTCACACCCTCAAGCGAGACAACAGCATACTCACCCCAGCCATGATAGACTTCGGTCAACCCGACGGCCCTAACTACTTTGACTTTGAGATGCATGAATTGCGCAAACATGGCCTACACGGTTTGTTTCATAGTAAATGTGCAACATTCCTCCATGCCAGAGCTTTGTGGGGTGGGCGGTGAACCCCACGTCAAAGTTTAACAAAGAGTCCGCCAAAGGTGTTGTGTGCAAAACTCGACGAACACTCTAAGCAAGGTCAGGTATGACTTCTTGAGATGATTCGGTTCTCGTTGAACAGCCACCGTCATATCTGGTTCTCTGAGCGGCCGATGGATCACACCGACAACCTCACCTCGCACTGCTGCGGACGGGGCAGCTCGATTATTCGACCGACACCTATTTCTCAGAGTTTCTCTTTCAGCATGGAGCATGGGCACTGCGACTAAACGTTTTGGCCTACTTTGGGCTCATGCATGATACGTTTGTACTTCACTGACGGCTTGCTAGCAACACTCGCACCCTCGACAGTTCCCGAAAGTAGGTGATGACACCATATCCCTTAGCTGGGCTATCGTACAGGAAGTATGAGAGGTGGTTGCATATTCTGGACATGGCCATGCTGATGCCCTACAAGGAGAAAAAGCTGTCGTCCACAACCAGAACGAGTCTCCTGGTCTATCCTCACTTCGCCGCTGTGATCGTATCACTAGTACATCCCACGCTAGCGGAGCAGTAGTTCTCTTCTTGGCCCATATCATCTTCTTCCGCTGGAGCATCTTCTACTTCTCGTCGCCTGGAAAGGGTTTATCTGTTATGCCATCGGCCTCCATACTCGTTCTTGGGAAGTAAAGACCCTCTCCTTAGGTATAATTATAATCTCTACGATTTTCGGTTGAAAAATCCAATACTTAGACTGGGGAATAATGCATGCTACGCTCTTATCCTTAGGATCAGACTTATAGGCCGATTTTAATACTCCGTGTTACCGTAATACGTCTTTTTCCAAGTCTTTGAATTCAGTAGTCTTAAAATTAGATAGTGTTTAATTACAAAGAGAGTAAGTTTCTACTTATTATTAAGTTTAAGCTATTGTCGGGAAACCTTTCTATGACATAGAAGTTGATAGTGGCTAGACACACGCGAATCACTTGACACAAAGCTCGCCGCTGTCGATGGTGGACAGTGGAGCCTCTGTATGTCTTTGGATTCGTGTTGGTTGTCTTGATTGACTCTCCAAAGGAGGGGCTATCGAAGTGTATCTACAAAGGACCAGGAGGGTGACGTGGCAAGTGCTGGGTGCTATCACCAGGATCACCATGTATGGTAATACACGTGACTTGTGGTTGAATAGTTACCGACAGCTATATAAATATAAAAACAAGCGTTAATTAAAGAGTAGTACTTAGGTAGAAGAAAAACTATCCTATAGTACCTAACTTTTCGATAGGCTCGCGAAGAGCTAGATGTTACGGCTTGGGGTCCGGGGACTGCGTGCGTCTGACAGGACGGGACGGTGTCTCACAAAGTACTCGTGAAGAGGAGTGTCGAAGGCGGGCAAGGAAGTAAACAGTGATTGTCAGACAATAAAGTCAATGTTCCAAACAGTGAAATCTGTCGATGATATTAAACGCGAACCTGAGAAGCAGGTCCGCAGGGAGAACTATATACCTGAGAGTTCTCTGGATGTTCACCTTGGTTCACCATGATCACTTGTGAACATCCTGTTCACTCGTGAACTGCGTGAACCTATATTCACCGCGTGATCCTGAGTCTTGGCGTGAACATCCGCAGCGCGCATGTGCCGCTCTGGCACGTGTGTCAGAGTCCGAGAGGTCGGGACTAATCAAATCCTAACACTAGAGTACTAAATTAGCATAAGGGACTTTACAAAGGTAATAGGATAGAAACTCGGACAAAAGCTCGAACTTATATCAGGAATAATAAAATGACTAAATATAAGATTAGACGGTGGACTGAATCTATCCCAAGTAGACTACGAGGTCATAGATACACAAATAGCCAAAAGTCTGAACCTATCCCGAGTAAACTCTTAGTGTCCAAGTACTGGGCGGATAAGGTACTGAATTCACCCCGAGAAGATTTCACGTGACCGGATACATCGGATGGGCTAAAGTACGCAGTCTATGTCTGAAATGATGTCGTGAGCGATCGTGCTCCTACCCCTGATTTTCTATGATAACGTTTGGTCCCCGAGGAAAGGAAGGAATAATCTAAGATATGAAAACCACAGAAATGATTCCATGATATCAGATAGCCATCAATGAGCTTGGTGATCGATTCTCAACTCTACACTGATAGGATGATCACCCTCCATTCGCAGTCCAATCACGCTGAGTAGCCATAAACCTGGCAAATCGTTCAATTAGCATGGTTATTCCACAGCGAACGTGGAGAGAAACACAAACTTACATATCCCTGACCACAGTATGCCTCGTCATACATTGTCCAGCAGGTGCCCTTCCTGTTAGTCTAAAATTCGGCTTCGTCCACAAAACCGGGCGGTTCGCATTGTACCAGCAATACTCCTCCCTTCTCTTCTGCCAGCACTCCCCACATAATCCCACACCTAAGCTGCCAGCATCCATGCTCAGGTGGCTCTGGATCAGGTCCAACAGTGGAATGAGTCGTGTCCTGAGTCCGCAATGTGCGTGGTTCCCATCGATCTGATATGTAGGGCACTGACGAAGCGATTCAATGAGACGGTCGATATCGCCTAGATATGGAGGGATGAGATCGCTACCGTAGATGGTGCCACAGAGTCGGATATTGTCCAACCGTGTGAAAAACTTGACCATTTCGCCGAGCTGGAAGGAGTCGCAAGAGGCGGAAGTGTCGTAGCCGAGTTTACACTGGCGTTCCCCCGATGTGTAGAGTTTCAGAAAGTGCGATTGGAGCGACTGTATTGTCTCGAGAACGCATTCACGGCGAAACATGAGTTCCTCTGCCGTTCCGTCAGTACTTGGACAAATCCTTCTCGACGATCGATTGCCTACCTTCAACTCCTTGGGGCAAGTCCCACCACAGCGCCGAGTCGTAGTCCGGCGGCGCCTCTGGCCTCCACCGTGAAGAACTCCGGACAATCAATCTCTTGCTGTACAACGTGATCCACGCCGGATAGTCAAGCATAACTCCGATCAGCAACTTCTGTCTTATCCTTTCCTCTGGTAGATCCGCTCTCATCCCATTCCTTGTCTTGCCATCAATTGTCTGTAGATATCTCTTCCGGCGCACGAATCTCGCAAAAGCCTGTACTGCATTGAACCGATCGGCGACGATTGCGAGATTGGCGATATTGACGACTGGTGGACTCGGTGTACTCAGGTCCATACCATGGAGAGCACGGAAAAAATCGGCAGCAATGTTCCTGATGGTCGTAACGTTGGATATACTCCCAATATCCAGAATGTCCACGCGCGGCAGCAGCTTTGTGTCTACATCTTCAATGGTTCCATACAACTCCAAGAGATCCTCGAGCTTGTTCGCTATGCTGACGCCTTCCCAGAATTTCGAGGGGTGGAGGAGGTTAGCGAAGTAATGCGACGCTGGTCGGAGACATCCTGCCTCGACTCGGTATGAGAAGACTTCTTCTCTCGAGTCGTCGTGGACGTTGAGGATCAAATCCCCTCGCGGCGAGATTATAATGATAGCAGATTCAGGCTCCAGATCCACACGGTCGCCTCTTTGGCTTGCTGGCGACATGGGCGCAGCCGCAATCGCAGTCTGAAATGTGGATTGCTAATCGAATGGCTCGTAGTCCCTGATGAGTCCTGGCTCTGTGGTGTTGTATGTACAGATTGAAAAAGAAGACAAGAAAGAAGGATGCTCAAGGATACGGCCAAAACATAGTAGAGGATTTACTCGCTGTGTCGCCAGTTGCAACGGATTGTGCACAAGATTATGTCGAGAGACAGTTGCTATTCTCGGACATGATGATCCGCTGCGGGTGGTTAGCCACAACTGTGACTAAGCGGACACCAGAAACACTCCCCCCTCTGCCAACCCCCACCACCGCCGCACCGCCTTCCTACCCACCTGCCCCTTTATCCGCCCCACTATCCTGGCGCTTTCGAACAACCACTAACCTCGTGTCCACCATTAAGGAACTGCGGATAGTCAGCGGTCGGAGCAATGGAGAAATCCCCGATTGAAGTCAGCCCCCATAGTCCAGCAGCATTCTCTCGACCCTCGAAACGACGATCTATCTATCTCTCTGTCTTCGGACTTTTCCTGTATTTTTGCCTTACCTTTCACCCCATATCGCTTGATCGTATCCTCCAGCAACAGACAAGTCGCCTAGAAAGCCCACCAGAGAAACATTTCCCCTTCAACAAAGTAAATCTCGAACTTTTCCCTCTGATAACCACCTTATCTGACCACGTGACTAGATAAAACCTTCGAAACAGCTCGTCTTTTACCCATGCTACTCCAAATACCAATGTGCACGCCTTGAAGTGCCTCTGGACTGGCAGAAAGATTCGAACAATCATGATGATAAAGGGCCAAAAGCCGCCGTGGCTCTCATCAGACTCCCCGCCAAAGTACCGGTTACAGACCGTCGCTATGGAGGCCCCATATACATAAACCCAGGCGGACCAGGTGGTAGCGGAGTCCATGCCCTCGTCAGTTTTGGTAAAGATGTCCAGACAATCGCTGATTCTGCCACTCCTGTGACTTCGACCGCAAGCTTCCATGACGAGAGCCTGTATTTCGACGTCATTGGATTTGACCCTAGAGGTGTGAACAATACCACACCTTCGGCATCGTGTTTTCCAGACGATTTCACACGCCAGGCGTGGATGCTACAGGCGGAGGCGCAGGGTGTGCTGAAGAACAATGACACCTTTGCCATGTTTTATGCGAGAAGCAAGGCTGTAGCTGACTCGTGCACTACAATCTTGTCTGATGATGATGGACACCTGGAAGGCATTGGAAAGCACATGAATACTCCGGTCGTGGTGAGGGATATGGTTGAAATTGCTGAGCGGTTTGGGGAGTGGAGAGAGAATGAGGCGAAGAAGATGCTGGAGGAGGTGGAGGAAGAGGACTTTCCCGAAAAATCGCCAGATCAATATAGCGCAGCGGACGCATACCAAAAAGCTCTTTGGAAAAAGGGACGTGAAGAGATCCTCTATTGGGGGTTCTCCTATGGTACGCTTCTGGGAGCGACTTTAAGCGCAATGTATCCGGAGAGGGTAAAGAGGGTTGTCCTTGATGGAGTTTGCGACGCTGAAGACTACTACGAGGGTGAGTGTTCGGATTTTCTTTTTCTTTGCACGAGCCTCGTCACTAATCTCAACCAGGGAAATGGCTCAAAAACCTTCAAGATACCGATCTAATCCTCGAACAATTCTATACGCAGTGTTTCGAAGCCGGCCCAGAGCACTGCGCCATTACTCCCCCAGAGCACACTTACGGCCCTTACGGCATCCAAGAAGTATTTGAGTCCGCGTTTGAAACTCTAAAACAGAACCCTCTACCGGTTCCCGCAAACGGCGTACACAGTGCCGACGTGATCACCTACAGCAACCTCTACACCCAACTCAAAAACGCCCTCTATCAACCCCACAGCAACTTTCGCCACCTCGCAAAGGTCATTCACGATATCTCCAGCGGAAATGGCACCGCCCTCGCCGCCCTGAAACAATCCGCCTACCATGGCATATGCCCCTCGCAGGACTGCCAACTCGAAGGACCCTGGAGCGATTCCTGCCATAACCCGGAACTGGGGCCGTATAAAGCTGAAACCTCCGCTGCGATACACTGCTCCGACTCCACGATCGACTACTCGAAGCATCACTCTGCCGAATTCTTCTGGGAAAACTGGCAGACGCTCCGCAACCAGTCCTCCGCCCTCGGCGACTACTGGGCCGAGATCACCCTTGCCTGCGGCAACTGGGCCATTCGCCCTGCGTGGCCACTCAACACTACCATCACTGCGGAGAAGACAGCGCACCCGATCCTGTGGGTGGGAAATTCGCGAGATCCGGTCACTCCCGTGCGTAACGCCAGGCGGATGGCGAGTCTTTTTCCAGGGAGCAAGGTCTTGGAGCAAAATTCTGGGGGTCATTGCTCGGTATCTGAGCCGTCATTCTGCACGGCTGAGGTTATTAGAGCCTATTTCCAGCGAGGGCATCTACCGAAGGATGGCTTGGTGTGTCAGCCGTTTAGTGGGCCTTTTGATGCGGATGGCAGCGTTGAAGCCAGGGTAAGGGGGTTAGGGGAGCCCGAGGAAGGGATGTATCAGGCGTTGAGGGGTCTAAGGGAAGGCAGGAGGGGTTTCGACTTGCCTTTGGGGATTTGAAGAGGGGTTGGAAGGTGGGCGGACGATGATGGGTTCATGAATCACGATTGAATGGACGAAGAGTATACCCAGACCTGGTATTGGATGATGGGAATCCTAATATCCGCCCTGCAGCCATACCTAGGTAGCGCGTTGTTGAAACGATTGATTTGGTACCCTACTTACGGGTGCTGGATAAAGCTGTATCAAGTCTTTGTAGTAGTCAGTCTCCGCACTCGTGCCTTTCCCCATTTGAACAAAAGCTTACGCTCTTCACTGGGAGCAGATTTATGAAAGCAGATGCACCGGACAAGATCCTCGAGCACAAGGCCTGAACTGCAATTCCTGCTGTCTCTGCAGTACTGTTTTGTATGTGTATGCTACATATGCCTAGAGATTAGGATCCATTTGGTGGCTGGCCCATTATCTTTCACATTCTCAACCCATCAATGAAGATCTGACAAGTGAAGACCCACTGCCATACACATAACTTTCGTATCCCATCCCTACCTTCCAAAACAAAAATGAAGGCACCCTACTCTTTCCCACCAACCCTTCTCTCAAAATCATCGCCGAGCCTCCCGGAATCGACAATCTCCACCCCTTTCCCTAACCCAACCATATCACTGTGCTCCCACCACCTATCTTCCATTGCCCCTTTTCCTTTTCTCTCTCCAAACTCCTCATCTTCTGTATCAACCAGTCCTCCCAATGCACCAGCATCCCCACCCACGACCACCGCGATCTGGCCTACCCAGCCTTTCACTGCCCTCACGCTCTCGCCTTCCGCTCCAGCGAGCGAAGCAGACAGATACACGACGTCGGGCTGCAGATGCTTTAGCATGTGCGTGTAGCCGTTGAGGGTGCCAAATGGCATGATGCACGTGCTGCGCTCGACGAGTCGCTCGGCCTGCCTGTGGATGCTCTCGTAAAGGTCCTGGCTGGTTTCGAGGTCGCGGGCAGAAAGCGCGGGGGTATTTGCTGAGGGAGTCGGGGCATAGGGTGGATCGAGATTTTGAAGTTCTTCGCCAGGGGTCTGGGCAGGGGTGGAGATGGCGGAGTAGGAGGAGCCTAGAGAGGGTGGTACGGCGTGCGATGAGGACGGGCGGGCAAGATGCGGCGCATAGATTAGGACCAAAAGGGTGGTGGTGGAAGGGTTTAGGGGCGGCAAGTGGGAAAGGAGGGACTGGAAAAGATCAGCATGAAAATTGTGGGTTTAGATGCCGGGAGAACGTACTGCTTGCTCGGAGAGGTAGTTTGTGCCATTGTCGTCATCTCCGTCGTTGTGAGAATATGTGGGTTCTGCAGAGACAACTATAGCCACTGTTCTTCTCCTACCGCTTCCAGATGTCGCGCCAGCAGATCGCGAACCAGAAGTTTGTCCGGCCACTATGGCCCTCGAGCTCTCCTGGACGTCTCGTCGAACCTCCTCGCTCCATCTTGAATGGTCTTCGAAGTCTTTGTCCTCCTCTCTAATGGAGCTCAGAGCTCCCCCAACGACCGCGCCAGCAGCAGCAACGCCAGCAGCTACCCTCTTGCTTGCGCCTTCAAGCACCTGTTGTGGTGACGGAGTCCTCCTCACCACCTCAGTCACACGTCCCAGGAACGTATCGCTCTTTTCCTCTTTCCTCTCTCCCCTCGTCTCCACGTGGTAGGACGCGGACGCGCCGCCACTGATGTACGGCGGGGGACGGTCCTTGGGTGGCCGCGGTCCAGCTTTGCGCCCCGACGACTCTTCGCCATAGCTCAAGTGCTCTTCATCACTGCTCGTGGTGGACGTGGTATCCTCATCGTGCTCGTCACGCTCGCTCCATATCCAGGCAGCTAGACCTCCCGCGGCGAGAGTAACAGTGATGGCGAGGGGGATCCAGTAGCCGAACGCGCTGCGGCGAGAGGTATTGCGCGTGGTAGTCGTTCGGGTGGTGGTGGTGCGGCGCTGCTCGTAGGACATTGTTTACATGCTTTAGGGTGTCTTGGGGAGACTTGGGAGAGGAGTGAGCGGAGAGGTTGCTTGTTGGGGCCTCGGTGGTGTTGATGTCCACGGCTTGTTTGTGGTGGCTGGGGAACCGACCAGGGTACAGCCAGGGGTTCGCCCTCTGCTTGTGATGGAGGTAGATTGACCGAACCATCACCGAGATAAGATCATCTTCTTGTGACTCCACAACTTCACTCAATTACATGCAGCAATCCTGAAAGCAGTCTATATCCAATCTTTTGCTGACCCTCCACAAGTTTCGCAGGACTATTACAGCTTGAATGATCTACAAAGGGAGCATCTCGAAGAGCAATGCCTCACGCAACATTGCCCTCGCCGGGCTTCCAGGCCGTCATTTTGTGCGGTCCTGGAGTCTCAATGAACACTTTCACTTCCAATCCTAAGGATTTCCCAAAAGCATTGATACCTATAGCAAATCGCCCAATGGTGTGGTATCCCCTCGAGTGGTGCTACCGTATGGGAGTTATAGGTATGTCAAGAACATTCTCATCACTAAATTGAGCGAACCGAAGCTGATTCGATTGTCATGCCAGACATCACCCTTATTGCCCCCCCGGAGTCAGAAGCTGCCATCGAAGCTGCATTGCAGCAAAACCCACATCTCACTAGTCTTCCTGCGCCGAAACCAGACATCATCGCACCCAAAAATCTTACGCAAACAACTGGAACGGCAGAGATCTTTCGGTTACCAGAGGTCAAAGAATTGATCACCAAAGACTTCGTAGTTCTTCCCTGCGACCTGATTTGCGAGCTTGATGGCACTTCCTTGCTACAGTCATGGATGATGGAAGAGGCTGGCTTCGGTGGTGCAACAGGTGGAAAGAACATTCGCAAGGGCATAGGCGGAGAGTCAGTAGGGAGAAGAGGAGGGCTGGGAGTGTGGTATCCAACCAAAGGGCCAAACTCCGTAAAGAAAGAGGAGACTGACTTCATTATCACAATACCATTGTCTAATCCGGTCGTTCCCCCACCAGAAACCTCTCTTCGGAATCGGGTGTCGAAGTTGGTATCTTCGATGACCGCGGATACTATGAAAGATGTTATGGAAGAGAAACGTGGACTTCCCTTGCGGCACTCACTCCTGCAAAAACACGGTCAGATAAAGATGCAAAGCAGTCACCGGCCAGCGCACGTTTATTTCTTTCCGTACTGGGTGCTCGCTTTCATAAACGCCAATCCCAAGCTTGAGAGCCTCGGTGAGGATGTCCTTGGTTGGTGGGCCAAATCCAGCTGGCAAAATGGACTCGGCGAGAAACTAGGCCTCCGAGAAATTCTTCAATTGCCTTCGGACGATGCCAGCGAGGATTTAAATGAAGCGGAACAGGCACTTGACCAAGAAGTCGACATTCCGGCTTTGAGTTCGACCCGCACTGCTCCTTCCACGAATCCCAAATCCCTTCAGCTCGCCTCCCGCGTCAAAGACCCGTCCTCTGGGGATCCTGCGATCCTCGCCTCCCCTAGCAAAAAGCCGCTCATTGTTCCCCCTATACTTGCATACATCCAACCAACCTCACCCGACCCACTCCCAGAGAAGGCAACTCCGCCACCGCTGATTCATCGCGTCGATACTGCGCCGCTTCTGCTCAACATCTCCCTCAGACTTGCCAAGCTCCCCTCGCTATCATCACTACCCAAAAGCAGCGTGCCGAACCCCTACAGCCACACGCTCAAAGTTGCAGACAATTCTCCCATCCCCTCAAGGTGTCGTGTCGAGGCAGATGACAGCTTGCTCGCGGAAAATGTGACGGTGGAAGAGACATGTGCGATCAAGGAAAGCGTGGTAGGACCGAACTGCCACATTGGCACAGGTGCAAAGCTGAACAAATGCCTGCTAATGGACGGTGCAACTGTGGGTGAGTATGTTCAGCTGACAGGGTGTATTTTGGGGAGGCGATGTAAGATCGAGGGCGGGCCGAAGACGGATCAGGGGAAAACCGTGCTGCAGGACTGTGAGGTTCAGGAGGGCTATGTCGTGCCATGGGGAAGTAAGTTTGCAACTTTCAATTTCTCCTTTCGCGGTTCCCCTTCTCCCTTCGAATCAGCTGTTACCGATTAATTCCTCATTTGGCTTTCTGAGTCCGTACTTACCTCTCCTCCTCTTTTTGCAGCAACCGCCAAGAACGAGAAGTACATGGTCTTCGAAGGCTACAGCGACGAAGGCAGTTTTGAAGAAGATGACGACATTGATGAAGCAGATGCTGACGATGATACTGCGAATGATGAGATGGTGATCTGAAAAGTCAGCTTTGCATAGGATACCCCTTTCAGCTCGAATGCGGCATGATGTTTCAATTTCATATGAGCAACATGGTTTGTCACAAGGAATTTTCTAGCTAGCGTGATGTGATGCGCTTGTCGTATGGCGAAAAGATGTGATGTACGTGGGCTACAAGTCACGTGATCTACCATCCCTTTGCCCCCAACGAAGCATGACGCAGATCAGCGTTCCGCGAAATTGACATGTAAAGTACCAAAGTAGGTCACAGCATAGGAATGTCTAATCAACAGGAAATTTTCCAGAAGCCCCTTTATTCAAACTACACGTGACCCACTCACAATTGCCCCTGGACAATGCATTTTAGGTATCCTCTTGAACAGCATGGGGTAAATCTGAGTGACATTTGAGACCACGCATGGCAAAGTTCAGTTCCGAATGTGCAAAGTCCAGAACATCATGTTTGAATGGCACGTGGAAGCAGCACTGAGAACAGAGTAGTGATTTATGGGTTCAAGACAGGAATGTACGAGGAGCGAATGCGAATGCACCCGAGAGCTTTTTTTTTTTTTTGAAAGTATCAAACCATGAGGATCTGGGCAAGAATGGCGTCTAGACGAAAACATCTGCGAAGACGATTGAGCCGCAAGTGATCCAAGAATTGACGAAGGACCTTCTTGCTCCCGCTCTTGTGCTGCCGCCAGTCGCCCACGCAAAGAGCTCATGCTAGGTGTAGAGGAAGGCTCACCGCCAGCTCGCCGCTGTATACGATGCGTTCGGCTAATATCTGTCTGCGCACGACGAGCAATAGCCGTGAGTGGAGAGTCGCCACTATCCTGACCTCGTGGTAAGAATCGGCGGCCATGTGGAGTGGAGCTCCCGCTCTCAGATGGATCCCTCTGACAGGGCTGACTAGCAATTTTCGGGGTTTCTCGAATCGACGGACGAGGGCGGTGAGGTGTGAGATTGGCGGCATCAGCAGTCCGTTTCGCTTCCCTTTCTTCTTGTTGGAACCGTCGACAATCGTCACATTGAGGAGTTAGCTTCCCTCCTTTGCGCTCGCTCTGGAAGTGCTCAATCGACCTCATCAACTAACAGCGGCCACACCGTCGGCGCTCGGGGACAAGTGGCATCGACTGAGGTGGTTTTCGACCGT
>ML977155.1:254952-419037 GCA_010015705.1 Aulographum hederae CBS 113979
CTCCGAAGTACGGTAGACCGGTTAAAATTTCCTTTGTTTGCGCTTCATCGAGAGCCAATCATTCTCGAATAAGGTTGGACGTCGACAACCAATCATTTTAGCTTGGCATTTCAAAACCACTCATTCCCCTCCCATCACATGACTAATGTGAAAGTAATTACGCTCGTTCCTCGCGTAATAAATAGTAATATGTAAATCTGCACCGTTTGAAATTAGAAGAGTTCAGGAACCTCCATTCTCGAGAGAAAGGGGGAACTGCAGCGGTGTGATTTGCCGGTGGTATCACGAGAGAGTTCTGGTCTTCGGGGGTTTGTGGCTGGATTGGGTGGACGTAATGAGGCCGATGGATGGATGGGGGAACATCGGGACGCGCCACTTTTTGAGGTTCAACTTCCACCGCTGTATGGACTAGTACTACTAACTTCGAGAGTACTTTGTCCAATACGTCAAGAGCCATCGTCTACCGGGCGTTTCGTCACGAGTTCCACGTCTAGATTGAAAATCGTCAGAAAAATGAAAGAGCATCTCTATTCGTGCTCGTGGCTCACTTTTGATAACGTCTGATAATGGCTCTTCGAAGCCAGAGAGCCCATCTCAGGCCATGCCATCCCATGAATCATCCCTACCTGATGCATGCAAAATATCATCCCAGAACCCGAGACCTGAAGTTGTCCCAAAATGCCACTCAAACGCCAGTTCATCTGTACCCAATGCCATTTCCTTCCCCCAGTTCACGAAGGCAACATGTTTGTCGTCTCCTTCGACGCTACCCTTCCTGCTTCTCCAGCCCCATTCCCATTCCCATTCACAGCGCCACCCACCCCACCAACAGCAGGAGTCTCGACAAACCTTCTCCCCGCCTTCCTATTCTTGCTGCTCGCCCGACTGCCCCCAGTAGCGCTCGCCGGACTGTCGCCACGGCTGGGCGGCGCGAGAAAATCAGATGGGATATCGTTCCAGTTGTCCGTCTCGCCACGCTTGATACCCGGACGGCGAGAGTGTTGTGTGTCGTCCGAGCCTGACTTCGGTGGGCCGTTTGTGATGGAGGGAGAAGTTGATGCTGGAGGTGGAGGTGGGGCGCCAGTTGCTGAAGCTGGAGGCGGGGGGCCATTTGTAGAAGCTGGTGGGGGGAGGGGTTGCGAAGTCGAGGCGATGGAGAGGAACGATTTTGGCGGTTGTTTACTGGTATTGGCGGGGGAGTTCGAGCTCGAGAGCTTGCCGTTGAAGGGAGCTCCGTTTGTTGTAGGTCGTGTGAGGGCGGAGTGTAGTATATCGGGAGGAGGGTGGATGGTTGAGGGTTGAGGGGCTGGTGTCTTGTGCGCTTGTTCGTCTGAGGTGCTCGGGTGTTCCAAGGATGAGTCAAGGTCATTGGCTTTCGGTTCGGAGGACTGAGGCGCGGCCATTGTGTTTCCGGTATTCTGGGATAGCGATTTGGGGAGACCGTGTAGTGAGGACGTTCGTGGCGGGTGAGGATTTGGGATTGATGGCGTATTAGATGATTCGGAGGCGGTCATCTTGGGCGGTAGTGGGTGAGAAGAATCGCCAGCAGAGGAGCTTATGTGTCCGGAAGAATGCAATGGATGATCAGGTCACGCCACTAGAGAGGAATAAGACAGCGTCGTAAGACTCTTGGAAGATTGTGGATTCGTGGAGGTCCCCTCGATGGGTACTAATAGAGGCACTGAATGTCCAGATGGAAGTTGCAGCGGGCTGTTCTGACCCGACTGTGATGCAATTCTGGAGAGTATTGCATGGGGCGATCAATAGCGGTGGAACAGACACAGAAAGAGAAGTTTCCCGAGGTGGAGTAGCCGTAGTTTCGAATTGCGCACGTGGTTGCAGTTAAGGTTGTGTTGAATGTGGCGCTGGCATGTGTGGCGCAGCAAAAGGAGATCCCGCAAGATCTTTGTCCACACAGGGCTGAGAGGAATTGACCACATGAATTGGGCAACTCTACGCGACCCTACGGAGGTACTTCCGGGTCATCACCTGCGAAGAAGTTTTTCGACTTCGAGGCGTAGAATCTAACATGACGTCTACTGCTTCAAGAGGTAACTCAACGATCATCGTGGCGTAGATGTGAAGTAGGGATTCACGGACATCGAGCAACCTAACGGCAGTCCTTGAAATCTGGTCTACTAAGTATAACCAAATACCACTTCTTACAAGAAAAAGACTAACCCATGGATTACATCCAGGATTGCGGGCAAGTTCATGCTAAGTGGTTGCAGCTTTCCTTGGAATTGGGATGCTTGAATAGTTGAAGTACACTTTAACAGCTGCTACGGGAGAGGAGTAATTTAGAAATCGGCGTAACACGAGTCACAGTGGCACATCAAGTCAACAAATGGACACAAGAGCCGTGCTTTATGAGTACCGTTTCATTTTGCCCATTAGACCTCGAAGATATATATCTACACAAACAAAAGAAACAGTGAAAAAGCGATTACGTCTCCCTTCATCTTCCCCCACCCTTCCTCGAAACAAGTCCTCAGATACTACTCGGTAGAAGCAGAGCTATCCTGAAAAATTGACGGCGAGGCGCGAGAGAGGGGGAGAGCGCCTGCTTGGCTGGCATGGTCATGCCTTGCTTCCCTGGTGCGAAGGCGAAGCGTGATGCGGCGGTGCGGTTTGGTACTCTCTCCCTCCCATTATAAAGGCGAAGAGAAGATGAAGTGGTGAGGTCGCCAAGGAAGCTTGTGGTGGATTGTCTTGACTGTCGTCTTCGAGAGTGTAAATATTGTTGTTGATCTGAGAAGACGAAGGATCGACGTACGTTTGATTATCCAATCTCGCACCACGCGCGTGGAGAGTCATGATTTACATGACAGCGCAGGAGATCATACGGCTACTCGAGCGACCCTCGTCGACGAGTTCCGGGTCAATCTCTGCCTTCATGACGGTGCAGTTGGTCATGCGGTAGCCGTCCTCGGTGGGCTCGGGGGTGGGCTCGGCGGCCATGTTGGTGAAGGTTTGAGCAGACATGCTGATGTTGGTTTGGTTGGAAGGAAAGATGGAAGTAGTGACTGATATGTTGACTTTGAGTTTTGTGTATGAGAGGAAGAGAGAAGTGTTGGGGGCTCAGAAGCGGAAGAAGTTTGATAGACGCAGGTCGGAGAGAAATTTGAAGACAATGCCATTGCCCTTGTGATCTAAATATTGTGATGAAAGAATAGACTACAATCGCTTGTCAGGAAAGGATTGTTCGGGGGAGTCATTGGTTGTTGGGTCGACGTGGGGAGCGGCTTAGTATTGTTGTTGCTTAGTATTGTTCTTTTGGAAGAAAGGACTTGGCCACCAAATTATTATCTCACAACACCAAGGGCTTGTACTCGGCAACACTTTGAAAGAAACGATTGTATTCCAATGAGCAGATTGCTATTGATTGTAGATCACTCGCTTTCTAAGGGGGTGTTAGAGGGCTGACGTTGCATCAATTTTCAGCCCAAAAAACTTGATATTTCCAAGCCTTGTTGGGTATCTGCACTAGAGAAAGGCGGATGCAAGGCCATGTACCGACATGAGGCCTAGTGACGCTGAATAGTGATTGCAAATGAAGGATGGAGATTGTGTCGGTGAAAACGAAGGGACACTGAAAGAGAGTTTGACAGCAATGGGATGTTTCCGCCAGTGAGCAAGCGGTAGGATCCAAAATTTCTCCGCGACCATTTCTGCGAACCTCAAAGAGGATGCGGCAGGCTGGGTGTCCCAAGTAGAACTTCAATTCAAGGAATCGCAATGAACGGCAACACATCACAACACTCCAATGCCTGACGCCAAATCTAGATTAGGGGCAGAAAAGGCTATAATCTTGAGATACTTATCGAATCGCCACGCCATGCAGCTCCATGCCTTGACGGCCCACTTAATCTATTCGCAAACCCATGAGGTATTCCGCCTCCTCAACGCCGAAATTGTTCAAAAGTTCGTGAGGTCATCAGTCAGACTGATCAGACTGGTGTTTCGTGAGCAACTTAGAAGATCCGTCTGATTATCATGAAAGCAAGTGCAGCAATGATGCCGTATATTGCCTTATCCACCCAGGACGGAATGCCATTATTGACAGCCGCTGGTCGAGGAGCCACACGCTGCTGCAGTGGAGCGGGGGTAAACGCTTGGGGGGCCGTCCTCGTAGGCACTGGCTGAGAGGTTGTGGATCGAGGCTCGCCAGTCGAAGACGGGGCTGTTTCCGGAGACTTTGTGGATGTTTCTATCGGAGAGGTCTTGTCCTGCGATGATGTCGGAGTAGAAACTCCAGTACTGCTCTTACTCGACCCACCCTCCTCCTTTTTCGCCAAATCTTCGCGGTAAGCAAGCCTCAGCTCCTCCGGAACCGCCTCTTCTTCAGAACTACCATTCGCTTCCGCCTCCTTTGCAGCTTCCTCTTTGGCTTTCATGATCTCCTCGTTCGACTTCCCGCAGCTCGGACACTTCCAAGCCCTACTCTCCCCCGCAAATCTCTTCCTCGCCGCCTCGGTGCATTCCAAGCCACCCAATTGACCAGCAGCATCAGTGTCCATGAAACTCCTGATCGCGACAAGCGCGGTGCGAATGCCCCAAGCGGGCTGCCACGTTTCTTCGTGGTGTCCGCTAATACTTAGACATATCTCACGATTGGCTTCAAAGCGACCGGAGGGAGTAAGGAAGCGAAAAGCTGGTGGTCGGAGAGGGTAGGTTGGGGGTAGCGCTATCCGACCGTGGTAGAGTCCTTGTGCGTAAGGGGATGGTGATGGCGGACCGCGGATGGTGAAGTGCCATTCGAAGAGGTTGGATTCGAGGGGTTCTGCATGGTAGTCTGGGGACGTTGAGGATGCCAGTTCGGCAGCTTCTTTCACTGAAAGATGAATTAGCAACTGTTGGGGGGGTTCCGCGCTGAGTCCATACTAATGCGCCGAACTGTAGGGCTCTTGGTGTTGAACTGCCCGCGCGTCGACATGGCGGCGAAATGGTGATGTGCAAAAGAACGCCGAGAGAACGAGGTGTGGTGAGAAGACTATAGGGGGGAGTGAGGTCTATTTTAGACAAGTGAATTTTGTCGGACTGTCTGTTGACCGTCAGTTGCTCAACGTGGTTCGTTCCATACACCTGCAGGTGGTCTTAGCGCAAGATCGCCAGGTCACGTGATGTTTGCAACTTCACGAAGGGGGTAGCAGACAAAGGAACAGATTGAGGGTTGTTCGTCCCTGGGAGCGGGAGCAATTGGTTCAAAATGCCTCATGATCTCATTATGTTTGTGTTCATTATCATGTCCTGTGTCGTGTTGTTCAATCCATCCTCGCCCCTTTTCGCAGTCCTCACTTTTCAGGTATAGACCTCCTCTGTAAATGCGTTCAGCCCAAGTCCTTCCTTCGCGATATCCTCTTCCTTCAAGAAGAGCAATGGCATCTCCACTAAAGTCCCTTTGATGGTACTCAACAATTCCTTTACTTCTCGAAGGCCCTGCTCGCCAGGACTGAACTCTTCGGCAACAACATGACCCCATTTGTACTTGCTGGGTTTGACATTTGCCTTGTCCTTGGCATCTTCATGGAAAAACCGCTCATAGTACTCGTCGTACTGCTTCCAGTTCCGAACGCCATCGAACGGGACAGGATGGAAGAGCTTTGCGAAAGCGTCTGTATTTGTCTTCGCACGGCTGTTCCAGAGACCTTGGAAGTTGGGGGAGAGAGGATCGATAACTTGCTGATCTTCTGGAGAGCCCCAGTCGTAGACGTTGGGCACTCCGATCGGCTGGAAATTTTCATCTGGTTTTTCGAAATTCTGGGCTGGGATTAGACCCAAGTGCTTGCGGAAGAGTTGTCGACGAAGGCTAGTAGCAAATTTAGAGGCTCGCCACGGTTGACCGGCCATATATGAATCGACTGGAGCTGGATCCTCAATAACGACAGCAATCTCAGAGTCGTGGTCGCCTAGCTGGGATCTATCATTGAGGTTCGCGGAACCGCAGATGACAATGCGATCATCGGCGATGAGAAGCTGCAATTGTCAGCAAGTTTGAAATGTAGATCAGTTCGCATTTAACTTACTTTGGAATGAATGTAAAGTTCTTCGCTAACAAATGCATCGATCTCGTCCACATTCCCGTTCTCCCAAGGGACCTTTCGAATGTCCTCCCCACCAAGCATGTAACACTCAGCGACAGAGTCCCAACGTCCAGTTCCAAGACCTTGATGACTTCCAGTCTTTGACGCTTCTTCTTGATAGCGATGGTAAGGGTCGGTACCACCCCATTGTGGTTGTTCCCCATAGCCCTCTGTTGCCTGTCCTTGGTGATGATAGGCTTGATATTGACCACCTGCCTCACCGGGAATTTGCTGTACTTGTGGTTGATCTGGATATCCACCTCCATGCGTGGCATCGAATTGCTTTCGGGCATCTTCATATGCCACGCCGCTGCGTTTTTCCACATCCGCCATGGCTCCACTGGAGTTGATGCGATCGTAGCTCCTGAGATTGTAGAACCTGATATAGTTCATGGGATTGATTCCTTGTTGTGCGATCGTTTCCATGATGCTATACCCGCCACGATTTATTGAGTCGTACTGGAACTCCATGATAGCGCGTGTGGCAAGGGCATCATCGCTTTTCAAGTCACCAGCAAAAGCTGGCACTGCTGGCATCATGACGAACATCATGTACGGCTCGTTATTTCGAGCAGCTCGAATGATGCGCTCCGCAATTGCTGCCCCGATTTTGTTCTTGATGGGCTTTTGTTTATCATTCGTAGCTGTGATGAAGAATTGGTTCTCGATGTAGATGAAGTGCTTGCTCTCTCGGATAGTTTGGATATATGCATTCGCGATTGAATGCTGACAACTGATTTAGCATTGCTCCCACAAACAGAACATTGGGAAAGGCATACCTGTATGGAGATCCCATGGCTCCATTTGGCGCAGCTCCGAGTCAATTGGATCTCGATTCCACCGAGGTGTGCACTTCCCTGGCCCTGAGCATATTGTTTTATGTGATGTCCAACATAGGGGAGGTCTCCCAACCTGGCTCCATAGCGCTCTTCGGCGTGTTCCAGACGATTTCCAAAGCGATCCAAAATTTTGTCGCGGAATCCCTCGCCCTGTCCTCCGCGGCCGCCAAAGCCTCGTTCCCCTGTGTCCTCGCCAAGTCCACGTTCCGCGTATTCTGTCTCCTCAACGCCTCGGGCATATTGTCCTGGCGGAGGAGGAAAGTAAGGTTCTTGGCACTGACTTTGCCCATACGCCTGGGGTGGACCTGGATTGCTTCCATAGCCTGGGTTTTGACCCTCAAATGCCGGGGGCGGTGCCTGTGAAGTGCCTGATTGGGGATCGAGCTCACCGAAGACGCCAACCATGGTGGGAGTATAGCTGAGCCTCGTATAGCGGGTGTCTTTTCTTACGTCATACTTCTCGTTGTAAATGAAATTCCACCTTTCGACAAAGTGCCCCTTCAGATCTTCGACAACGGGTCCGCTCAGGCAAATCGAGAGGTCGGACCACCCCATCCTGGAGCTTTTAGTCCGATCGAGTTTGTTGCTTTCCCAATGAGGCACATCCTGGAAATCCATAATGCGAGCGTTGTTGTAGTCCTGGCCTGGGAATATGATCTGATTGAGATCTCCAGGGTGAGCGTCTGCGATCTGGTGCTGATTGGTGTCCCAACGACCATAGCACAAGTCAAGGCCACCCATGAATGCGACACGGCCATCAATCAGACACAGCTTCTCGTGATGCGCCCAATACAAGACTGCATCGTCATTCATGCCGTAGATGGCCTTCAAGCCATCAAGGGGGAGTTTGGACACTCCGGCTGCTGTGAGTTTCGCATTCTGAAATGAAGAAATGAAAGACGAAGTAAGATTTTGACGGTCAGGCAGATGATCCGGATGCCTGAACACTGAGATGTTGGGATGGAGATCCTCCAGTGCATGCTTTGTGTGAGCAGATGAGACTGTAACAGGAGGAGCTATCAGCGGGTTTGTCCTTTCCAATTCCTCCAACGATTCGAAAGCGATATCCAAACCAACCCGTGTCATTCCTCGAGTGATGGTGTCGGTGGAGTGGGGCAATAGGGAGTGAAGGTAGTCTGGGAGCGCGGGATTAAGCAACTTACGCGTGAGTGCCTGGGTAACCTTTTTTGGAGTTAGCATATACGTAGAGCATCCAGTACGATATACACACCTCCTTGTATACAATGATGTTAACCTTGACACCTCGTTGGGCGGCTGCATGGAGCATATGATCAATGCGGTACTGTTGATTCTTTGCCGGAGGCCGGCGAAGGTAGAGTTCGGGGGAGAGCCACCCTGTATTTCTCAGTCCATGTCTCCGGTCAACGCCTCTGCTCATACTCACAATCGAGGATCCAAATGGTCTCCCGCGCCTGCTCCAGCGCAACCGAAACAGCCCACATGTAGCCACAGCCATCTACGTACCATTTGACATCATTTCCACTCCGTCGAGGGGCGAAGCTTTGGAAGCGATGGTGGGTGGTATCGTGGGCCCCGTCGGTACACTCTCCGCTGGCACTCGTATGGCCATGCTGCTCGCCTTGTGTAGAGATTCTTCCCTTGATCTCGGAGCCAATCTGGTGCACAGCAGTGTGCATTTTATCAAAGAGGAACGACATGCTGGAAGGCTTGCCGGAAGATGTTGGTCGAGCGCTTCCGGAGAGAGGGGAGTCGGGAGTATTTAGAGTCGACTGAGGTTGCTGTCCCTGGAGGTGCGGCTGATATGCCTGGGTGACATCCTGAAACGCGGGAGCCTTGTCAGTTTGGTTTGTCGGTTAGGAGCTGTCACAGCGCAGCATGGATGTCAAAAAATCACTTACCGGCTGCTGTCCAGGCTGGTCTTTTCGAGGTCGGAAGCGGTGGTAGATGTCCCCCACTACGCTGCGATCGCCAACCCCATCATAGCCTTGACCGTGGAAGTCGCCGTAAGCTAGATGGTCGTCGTCGTCGGCCATGGGCAATTGTTCCCGTCCATCAACAGCAGCGGGACTCTTGTGTTTGGAAGCTTGGAGCTGATGCTGAGATGAGGCTTGAAGCGTGAGCGGGAGACAAGAGACGGGACATTCGAGCTGGAAAATGCCCCTCACTCAGCCACACTTTCCGAATCGAGACATATGGCGCTTCCACTTTCTGAGCTTCACATTGCGGGACCTCGACACCTCGGGCAAAACACCAAAACTTGACTTGTTTACATTCTGGAAAGAGTGACGCTATTCACCTAACATTGTCTTTTTTTACCCGCCTGTATGATCAATCGTCAGGGCAATAGCAGTACTACCCCTATCGTCGATTTTAAGGAAGCCATTCAGAGCATCTTCTTCCATCAAAACCACACTGGGCGGTCCCTGAGTATACGATCAAACGGTAGCACTTTCTCTACGGAGTGTCGGTCTTCTCGAGAAAACCAAATGCCGTTCTAGCATGTTAGATCCCGCCGACTTCGCCGATCAAGCCTCGCCCCTCATGCCGCCGGCCAGATGGTATTCGATGACGCCGGGCTTACTCTTACTTCCCCTTCCCCGCCAGAGCTCCCCACGCTCTCCTTTCCACTCCTCCGCCAAGTGACCAGTACTCCAATTACAAACCCTCCCTTCCCCGGTTCCATAGCAATCTTCGGCGATATCTCGCTTTCTCACACAATTTGTTTGCATATAAGAATGCCGCCTCTGCCGCCCATCATGCCGCTTCTTGCAACATCAAGCCAAGCAGCACTTCGTATAAGTAGAGGATCTGTTTCGCGAGTTGGAACTTCAGTTCAGCAACAACTTTTGACCAAGCCAATCATCGCTACTGGGAACCATCGCCAATTTCAAACCTCAACCAAAATGTCCGGAACTATGCACACGCTCGACGTAAGACACTTACCTGGCTCGTGATTGAGCGTTATCGCTAACAAGCCCAGTCCTCTCTCATCCCCAGGCTCCCCGCCTCGTCTCCTACCCTCTTCGAAGCCAAGAAGCAAAAGAAGCTCAGCTTCGAAGCCATGGGCAAGGAACTCGGCCGCGATGAAGTAGCTGTCGCAGCAATCTTCTACGGCCAAGCTCTAGCGAACGACGAGGACATCTCCAAGCTCTCCAAGATCCTCGGCATCGATCACAAGGAGCTCGAGTCCCAACTGGCAGGTATCCCAGACCGCGGCCGAACCATTGAAATGCCTCCGAAGGAACCCCTGATCTACCGCTTGTACGAGATTGTGCAGACGTACGGCTATGCGTACAAAGCCGTTCTGAACGAGAAGTTTGGTGACGGGATCATGTCTGCTATCAGCTTCAGCACCAAGGTCGAAAAGGAGACGGATGAGAAAGGTGACTGGGTGAAGATTACTTTGAGGGGGAAATGGTAAGTTTTTCTTGAGTCGTTTTGCTGTCTGGACGTTGAAGATGTTAATACATGTTATTCAGGCTACCCTACAGTCGTTTTTGAATTGGTACATGTTCATATGAAGACGAATTTTAGCCTCTGAACCCACATTCCGATGTCCGCTTATGAACTTGGTCTCAAGAAAGTTACTCTGCAACCGACCGAAAGGACAATGCACCCTATCGTTGTTCTATTCGTGGTGCAAAGCTACCTATCAATATATACGTTGAACTTTTATGTGCATCTCATGTGCTCCAATTTTGCCTATAGAAATCCGCTCTATTGCTCCGTTCGTCAAAATCATAAATTTCATTCAGCTCGTCCCTAGTCCTCCAAATTCAAAGCTTGAATGGCATTCCGGCCCAACACTGCTTCGGCCTCCTCTTTGGCTTCTCCGAAAGCGTTACTGATAGCATCGTAATTCGTCCGCACGCTTAACCACTCCTTCTCATCACCTACCAAAGGAGGGAAAAATGGATGATCCGTACCTTGAAGCTGATTAGTGTCTGCCCCGAAATACGTCTGGGGAAAACAGAAAATGACTATCTCGAAATCGACTCACCAAACATAACCCTTGTCCCTCCACTAGCCCCAATGGCAGCCCTAATTCCAACCTCTGAGTACACAACACCATCCAGATATATGTTTGATCGCAAAATCTCCCAGATGCTCCTCCTTCCCTCAAGCTTTCCAGCCTTTTTGAGGTGTCCATCATGCTGAATACAACTCTCTATCCTCCCCGCCAGAAACGGAAGGGTGCCACCGGAATGAGCCAGTAAGACTTTTAAATCCTTGAATTGGTCAAAGATACCAGACACAATCATCCGCGTGACAGCGATTGTCGTCTCCATAGGGAATCCCAAAGCCAACGGAAGCACATGCCCCGATTCACCCGCTTTGGGCCCATACGCCTCGCTCGGCAGTCCATAATGCGGATGCAAAAAGATGGGAAGCTGATTCTCGCAAAGAGCTTCGAACACAGGAACAAGCGCTTCATCATCTAACCCCTTGCCCAATCCTGACGTGCCCAGAATGACTCCCCGGACATGCTTGAGAGATTTCAGCCTTGCAATCTCCTTCACAATGATATCTGGCGACGACGCCGAGAGTGGCAGCGCGGCAAACGCGTACAGTCGTCCAGGATACTTCTCGCACAGCTCCTCGATCTCATCATTCGTTTTCTCCGCCGTCTCGGCAGCAGCTTCGGGAGAAATAAAATCGAGCCAGGGGTTGGCGAGAGAGATCACTGAGATGTCGATTTTGTGCTTGTCCATGAAATATATCTTCTCCTTGATGTCCCAGTACTCAGGGCCGATGGGACGACCGCGGGAGGTGGATGGTTTTGAGGGATCATCTTCGCCAGGGAGAATGATGAGACGGGAGGCATTTGGAGCATCGGGAAAGATGCGGATGTACGGGAGTTTTTCTCTGGAGCGGAGGAGGGATATATAAGACGGCGGATAGACGTGGGTATGGACGTCCACTATTTTTGAGGTCATGTTGGCGGATGACCAGGAGGAGATAACTTGAGCTCTGTTGCAAGCGAGAATAAGCCTCCTCAATCGAATTGGAGGTGACTCGTTGAAAGAACCTCGTAGATAGTTCAGGGGCTCGTAATGGATATTCAGATCACGGGATAAGAATTGGGAGTGAGGTTGGAACGCAGAAGTGTGGATTTCTCAAAAGCAGTGACGTCTTCCCCGCATGCGATAAGATGCTTATCGCAAATTGCCTAAATAGGCAGTTCAGGGCGGAAGTCCCCGCCCATATGTGATGGAATTCCTCTTCCCTGCTCTGCACGTCACATCTTCGCGCAATGCTGGCCTCGCTGTGCTGGTAATTTCTTAGGGGCGTCATTCTCCCACACTCGTGCTCTACCTTCAATCCGACCGTTCCAAAAGCAAACATGGCGCCCAACCCAGTTGACTCGGCTGTCTCAAAGGACAACCTCTTCATCCCAGTACGTCGGACACACTCCAAATCCTCCTCCCTTCTCACCCTTCCTCGACACTGACACTTCGCCAGCTCATCGATTTCTCCGCCCATCTCCACGGCACGCCCGCAGAACGCCTGACCTGCGCGAGCGCCCTCCTTCACGGCTTCCAAACCGCCGGCTTCGTCTACCTCAAGAACTTCGACGTGGCGCCGCTCACCCTCTCGCGCGTCTTCTCGCACTCGGCAAAATTCTTCGAGCGACCTCAAGCCCAGAAGGATGAACTGGCGTGGTACTCGCCCGAGGCCAATAGGGGCTACGTAGCACATGGGCGCGAGAAGGTGACGCAGCTGGAAGACCACGACGAGGTAGAGGCGCTGCGGGCGGCGAATCCGGATTTGAAGGAGTCGCTGGAGATTGGGCGGGATGACGAGGCTGGGCTGCCAAACATGTGGCCGGATAAGTTTGACGAGGCGGGGAAGGAGTTCAAGGAGGTGATGAAGGCGTTCCATGATGAATGCAAAAATTTGCACATGGAAGTCATGCGATCTGTGGCACTGGGGATGGGGATCGAGGAGGATTGGTTTGATGGGTTCACTGATAAGGGGGACAATACACTCAGGCTGCTGCATTACCCAGGAGTGAAGCGGAGTATGTTCAAAGAGAAGACAGGTCAGGTGAGGGCTGGAGAACATTCGGACTACGGTTCCATTACCCTGCTCTTCCAGGATGATCGGGGCGGTTTGCAGGTGAAGAGTCCAGATGGTACATTTGTAGATGCCACACCTATCGAGGGTACCGTCGTGATCAACGCAGGAGACTTGTTGGCGAGATGGAGTAATGATACGATCAAAAGCACAAAACACCGAGTTGTGGAGCCGCCTCTGAAAAAGGGGCAAGAGGTCGGGGTTGGCGAGGACTATCCGCCAAGGTACTCGATTGCATATTTCTGCAATCCGAACTTTGATCGCATGATTGAGGCTATCCCAGGCACCTTCGAGGAGAACGGAAAGAAGTACGAGGGAATTAACAGTGGAGAGTATCTGGTAAAGAGACTGACCGCTACTTATTGACAATGGCGGATGGGTGCTTTATGAGAGACGAATGATGAGGAATGATTGAAGGAGCACCAGCATGATTGGAGCGCAGCGAACAGAGCCGCATTACCCATCAGCACTATGATATCATTAGAATGGAATCTGAACTTACAGAAAGTTATGCACCATCTCAGCCACCGAAACGATTCAAGAGCATCAATCATATATCACGTTCGCAAAATGCATGAAAGTGGTGATCACGAAGAGATTCTGTCATTTCCGTTTCCGTGGAAACTACATCACATCTCTATCAAAGGAACGCCAGGAAGTAAAGGCATTCCCACCGGTTGCCTTTTTCCACCACCCATCTACTCTTTGAGAGCCTTGATCTTTTCTTGGACACGCTTGACCTTCTCGTCCTTGGTGAGCTTGGGCGACCTGTATTTCTTGGACTCGGCCTTCCAGAAGTCCTTGGATTTCTTCTCGCCCTCATCCTCATCCTTCTTCCAGGGATCCTCCTTGATTTGCTTATGGGCATCCTGGTACAGCTCCTCAAGACCGTCAGCCTCAAGATCGTCGTCGATGTAGCCCTGGAACTGGGACTTGTAGCGCTCCTCATCATCATCGGCAAGAGTTTCCATGTACTCGGCAACGTGGCCAGCGTAGATGTACTTGCGGAGAGTCTCGGCATCAAGCTCCTTCGTCTCCATGTCGAAGCCAGGGAAACGGTTCTCGGAGTGAGGAATGTGGAGGCCACCGTCAGAAGCACCCTTCATGGCGCCGAAGATGCGAGCTCCGGTGGAAGTACGCGCGAGACCGACATCGAGGTTGCACTTGAATGGACGGCGCTCCTCGCCATCGTGCTCGGCAGGCTCGGTCAAAGTGTATTCGCCATCGGCTTCCTCGACACCGGGAAAAGTCTCGTCAAGCTCAAGCTTCTTGAGGGCACGGCGAGCGATGAGGAGACCAACGCAGTATGCAGCAGCCCAGTTGGTGAGACCGTGAGTGACGCCGTAAGCCTTGAGCTCGTGGGCGTAGGCAGCGCAGAAGACCTTGTCGCCGGTGATCTCGGAGGTGATGATCTGGCAGATGATATCCTTGTTCGTGAAGCGGACGACGAGGCGGTATTTGGGTGCGTTGTACTTGTTCTTGGCCTGGGTGATGAGACGCTTGCGAGCGTAGTAGTCGGTCTTGCCCGCCCGGCGGCGCTTGTACTTGACTTGGTACCGCCTGTAATCGTGAGCAAGATATCTCCAGTTGCAGTTATGCAAGCTGACTTACGAGTAGTAGGCGTTATTCTTGACCAACTTGGTCTAGAAAACACAGGAAGTCAGCACTTGACGCTACAGAGGCACAAAATCCGTAGCAATGTGCAGCGACTCCATTCGCAGAGATTGAGCGAAGGCTCGTCTCGCTCTCAATGCGGTTGAAAATGGTGCGCGGCGCACACTGTGCAAAATGGAGAGATGGAGATACTTACAAAGGCCATCGCGACGGTATTGACTGTGGTCGGGTGGGTGGTGATGTGGGCAATTGAGACGAGAGCCGGAGGTGAAATTTGCTGGTGTGTGGGAGGACCGTGCACCCTCTCCAATCTTGGCGAGCTATGATCACGTGCAATGCTCGCAACTCGTGGACGGGAATCTTCCAGCTCCAGTGTCCCACAAGTCCATTGCTCTACGCTGAATCCACTCTCTGTCGCTTTGAAAATCGACGTTAGATCTCGAAAGTTCTGCAAATAAAGATCAGGGTAAAGGCTATCACGGCATCAATGGCTTACAAGAACACGCAACATAAGCCGATCCTGAACCAGCTCTTCAAATTCTAGCGAGTCGAAGCCAAGAGAATATGTGGAAATTGAAGGATGAGTTTTCGAAGGGTAGCATAGATCATGCTCTGCGTATTGCATTCTTAGCTTTGTAAGAGACGTTCGCCCTTCTTCTCCTCGCTTCACTTTATCACATCACTCATCCCACAATGGTCACATACATCCCAAGGTAATCAACACTTCCTGTGGGTAAGTTGAGGCGCGGTTGAAAACCAAGAACAGAGTCGCCAATGGATCACTTCTCATAAGGTAGATACGTGGTTGCAGAACAGAGCAGATTAGAAAAGAGGCAGCAGCATAATGAGCCTTGGTGACAGCCGTGCTGACCATCTCCCGAACATGGAACAATAGTGTGTGCCGGTACCATCATCGTAAGAGCCCAGATTTCCCGGAAATGCTCGAAACATCTCGACTATGCATACAAGGAAAACCGTAGCAGAACCGTGAACGCCAGTAACATGCTCAAGGCTTCGTACGAACACATCGAGTCTGCAGAACTCCCATCCTTACCTACCGCATCTCAACCTCCATACCGAAAGCGTTTGGCTGAGGGCTGCGTGATCGGCTTTTTGGAGGACTGCCCGAGCCTCCAAATCCCATAGCAGCGAGACCCGCCGAGAGACCCGATGTACCCTTATTGAGGATCCCGCTACTCGAAGGCTGTTCTAGAGGCTTTGGAAGTTCTGCTTCCGTCTCCGACCTTACTCCTTCCCCTATCGACTGTTCTGAAGTCTCCAGACCTTCCAAAGTAGACTCTCCCACACCATTTGCACGAGTGACTTCAAAGGTCGACACCGGACCATTCATCTCGGAGTCGGTCCGACCAAATATCTCAGCCCACCACCGTATCTCACTCGTCCGAGGGAAGAGAAGACGTTCCTGACCCTTGACGTTGTCGTCAATCGTGGGATCATATTTCGGGTTTTTGAATTGGTCTTTTCGTGAAAGGAAGTAGTCCCAAACGCTCCTCGTTTTCCTCTTGACGTCGGCATCCACGCGTTGCTTTTCATTGTCGTAAAGAAAGGTTCCGTACTGGCATGAATACAACTGGTAAAGAAGCCGACGGAGGAAGCGCTCATTGAATTCGAAACGCGTAGGGTGCTGATATAGCATCTGGTATACAGCATCGAGGAATTGATGGAAGACTGGACTCGTTTCTTTAACCTTGGTAGCGGTGTGATCGTCGGCAGTGACTTTGATTTTCGCTGATGATCGCTTGGCTGGGGGTGAAGAATCAAGCAACCGCACTTCCCCATCCGAATCCACCAGTGACTCCCTACTCCCGTTTTTCTTGTTGAAAAAGCCTTTGGCGCTCAGTAGAGCATTCTCGAACGCGTTTCCAGAGCCTCCTCCTGTTCCAAAACCAACTCCGTTCGAGCTATTTCGGTTCCCACCTATCCTTTCGTTCTCCACTTCAAACCACTTTTCGCTGCTCAAGAATCCTGAGCGATGTCGAAACATGTGGCCAAATGACAGCCAGTCTTTCTCGACGAGAACAATGAAGCCTTCTATCGTTCGGTAATACGGGTCGAGGCACAACTGACTCAACGCACTGAGCTGGCTAGTCCGGTCCCAACCGTCCGAGCAGTGTATCAAAACATGCGAGTGGTGAATACCCACTTGGCGAGCGATCAGAGAAGCGCCGTCGAGCATGTTGGATATGTGCTTGAGCCAGCCGCTTTTCGCAAGCTGTTCGCGATTGGGAGGTAAAGGTGTGATATCCGAGTCCTTGAGTGCATCTATGACCTTGTTTAGAGAGTCTCTCATGACATGAATATTATCTATGCCAAGGTATGCTTTCGTGGCAAATTTGTAGTTGTCCATATTCTCCGATCCTGCCCCTACCGCTTGCTGCGCGTATGCGTTGACTGTCGGCCGAGCATCGACAATCAGATTGCTTTGTTGAGCGCCATACACTCGAGCGCCTGTGGCATCCTGGCTAATCCGGGCAATGGCTTCATCTTCCGCCGCTTCAGTGTCGACGAACGAACCTTCTGCGCTTGTTGACGGAAGGCTGGTCGAGCTACGATTTGGCGTTGGACTTTCTTTTGGTGTCGATGCTGAAGATTCTAATGACGCCCTCGTCGTCTTGGAAGAAGAAAATATGGCCGCAACAAGCTTCTCGTCCTGAACACTCCGGTTGTTTCTTACACCGACCAAAGGCTGAGAGCTTCGAGTGATTGAGCAGTTGTTCACAGGGTGAAGATAGGTAAGGGCAGGGATCCGGATACGTGACCTGTATTTGCCGGCATAATTGAGGGTATTGTCCGATATGGAAGACGGAACTGCCAAGATTGAAGGGTACGTTGGAGAGTACTATGTGGCAAAATTAAACATGCCACCGAACTGATCGGGTTTCGCCTTACCTGATAGTCCCAATTTATGGACGTTATTCTCCATCCCTTCTCTGTGTCTTTCTCGCTGATGCCTAATCGCTTCAGTTCGCGCTTTGCATCATAGATATCCCAGCTATTCAGTTCTTTCTCTGGGCCTTGGGCGCGATAGCTGAATGCGTAGAGCTTGTCGATTTTCCCAAGCTTGCAAGTCAACGATTTGATTGTATCATAGACGTCTCGCGCTTGGGTTTCTGCCAGGAAGTGGAGAGCTACGAATGTGAAGTCGCGACAGCGAAGGCGAATAACGGGTGCTTGATGAGAAGCAGGAGGAGCAGGACGGTAGGTACAGAAGGAGATCATGGGGTATGTGATCCATATCTCGCGACTGCGGACCTTTGATGTAGGATTCTGGGGCTCGGAGGCTTGGGTATAGGTGAAGATGAGGTGATGCGAGGTAAGGTGGAGGATGCCTTCGATACGGACTCCTTGCCTCAGGAGGGTAACATTATCTATCTAATACTCTGTCAGCGGTAGAATTCGAAAGACAGATCATTTCGAGCTTGCCTTGGAAATCCGGATCTTCTCCATCGTGTCCAGGCAGCGCTTCGTGTGGGTTTCAAGGGAGCTGGAGGGGCAAGCAAGAGGGCAAATCTGCACAGGTGCGTACTCATAGTATTTGCGTGTCGGTTATGTGCAGTCCTTATTTTGCGACGAGATGTTGCCAACGCAAGTGGTGTTCAAACTTTCGCATCCCGCCCTCACGACGTCAAGCAGCTGGCGGCGTCCAGCGCGGCGCCAGGGTGGGTGCGAATGCCCGTGTTTGTAGTGTTTGCACCTTCACCACTGGCGGTGCGCCGGCCTTGGCATTCGGAAGCGAATCCACCCCACAGCCAAAATCGCAACCACCACCATCAAGTCTTAGTATCTGCGCCCTCGCCCACGTCAACCTCAATCACATTGCAATCCGAAAACCGCAATCATGGCCCACGTTACCCAGAGCACCATGTGAGATCTCCAACTTTCGCCATCAAGATTCACCACTAACCTATGAGCCTAGGTCCAAGCGCAGGAAGTTCGTCGCAGGTACGATATCTTTCTCCGCCTTTCATCTTCCACAACCCCCAGACTACTTTATATACGCGAAGAATATCTTCCATGATCTTGGTGCCAACTGAGAGGGATCTGTCAGTTTTAAGAAGCTCAATTAACATTTACAATAGACGGCGTCTTCTACGCTGAACTGAACGAGTTCTTCCAGCGCGAACTCGCTGAGGAGGGCTACTCTGGCGTCGAAGTCCGCGTCACTCCCACCGTCACCGATATCATCATCCGTGCGACACACACACAAGAGGTTCTCGGCGAGCAGGGCCGCCGCATTCGAGAACTCACATCACTCATCCAAAAGCGCTTCAAATTCCCCGAAAATTCGGTGTCCCTCTACGCCGCCAAGGTTCAGAACCGTGGACTCTCCGCCGTCGCGCAGTGCGAGTCTCTCCGATACAAGCTTCTCAATGGTCTCGCGGTCAGGAGGGCATGCTACGGTGTGCTGAGGTTCATCATGGAGAGCGGTGCAAAGGGTTGCGAAGTTGTCGTGAGCGGCAAGCTGCGCGCTGCTCGTGCTAAGAGCATGAAGTTCACGGTACGATAAATTGCATGATTGCCAACCCAGGTTTTGTTCTGACCACTTTCAGGACGGTTTCATGATCCACTCTGGTCAACCGGCATACGACTTCATTGACTCTGCGACTCGTCACGTTCTCCTCCGCCAAGGTGTCCTCGGTATCAAAGTCAAGATTATGCGCGGCTCCGACCCAGATGGCAAATCTGGACCTCAAAAGACTTTGCCCGACTCCGTTACCATCATCGAGCCAAAGGATGAGCAGCCTGTTCTTCAGCCAATGAGCCAGGATTATGGTGCGAAGGCTGTAGCGGCTCAACAAGCGGCTGAGGAGCAGAGGAGGCAAGAGCAGGCGGCAGAGCAGGGCGAGGAGCCAGCGGAGACGTTCCAGGAGTAAGACGAGGGATAGATCTGGGGTGATGATGGCATATGGACCGGTGTTTTATTCGGCCGGCATTCATTATAATGAAGACGCCCGCCATATGGATTAGCTTCTGCGAAACAAAAACACTCGATCTTGCAGGTACCTACATATGGCGCATACCTTCGTGACTAGTACAAGCATACAGCAATGGTCTCGGGTGCCTCCAACCGCTGTGGTATTTCCCTTGCCAAACTACGGAGAACCAACTTTACATCTGCATACACCACACGGAATCAATTGTAGGAGAAAGCCATGTAAAAGGTTGCAGCAACAAGTTCCACTTTGTGGCGACTGTGGTGTAGGGTGCATATGCGCAATGTAGTATGCTAATCACGTGCTCTTGTGTCAAGTTCATGAGTCCCCTTACTATTTGTCCTGACAGAACAAATGCGTTCTACGGAACACTACCCCTCTGTTAAAGGGGATGTTGTTTCACCGATAGTTGTCTACATCTCTCGTATTGGTAATATCTAGGTAGGTACAGTGCCACCCGAATAACCTCAGAATATCTGCTCTGAAGCTGCATTGTGGCTGCGCTGCTGTGGCTATGTGGCTGTTGCACACTGCTTACATAAGAGCTGCACGCAAAACCCACCACCGACAGTTCTGTGGTCCATTTCCTAAGTTGTGGATGGACCATTGCAATTTTTCCATCGAAGTCAACACTGGGTTTGCAAAGTCTCCCATTCAAACATCCCTGCAGCGCATTTTCGTGCTCAAGAAAGCTTGACTCACGGTCAAAGACGCTTGGAGTCCTCGGATCTAGTCGGAAAAAACTCCGTTGGATTTCCTGCCTTCAAACATTTCAAGTTATCTATGACCAAATACTTCGATCAGAAATCCTGATACCGCTGGCTTCCTAGGGCCTCATCAGAAATCCGCGCAGGATTTACGAAACGAGTTCGCTTTCCCACCTCACCACTGCTCGTCAAGCCTACTCTCAGCGGCATCTATACATCTTGATCCTCCTTTTCTCGACTCATCTAAAACAGGCGGTCAATCGAAGCTGTTTTCTGTGTAGTACTGGACTCGGAGACCCGCATAAGTGATCGGTCAGAGCATCTCGACACTCCATCACAATCCAGATTGCGTTTATTTCGGTCCCAATGGCAGTTCTCAGTGGGCAGGAGCTTCGACTCCCCGCCTCAGCAGATTTCCATGGTCAGTACCAACACTTGTGCTTCTCGGGAAATTGCCTCTGAAATTAACTACAGTTCACCTGAGAGACGGGGATATGATGGAGACGGTCACAAAGACCATCCGGAAAGGAGGTGTTGACACTGTCTATGTTATGGTACGGCTGCTCCCCGGGACGTTTCTCTGAAGTGACGCAATTAACGCAATATATACCAGCCGAACTTGGTTCCACCAGTCACCACTGTCGAACATGCCCTGGACTACAAGCGGCGTCTCGAGAGTATCGAGCCAAACGTTACCTTCTTGATGTCTCTCTATCTTCATGAAAGCATGACTCCGCAGGCTATCGTCAATGCCAAAAAGGCCGGCATCATCGGTGTCAAATCATATCCTGCAGGAGTCACGACCAATTCGTCATCCGGTGTCGTGGATTACACTTCTTTCTATCCCATTTTTGAAGCCATGCAGGAGCAAGATCTGATCCTGAACTTGCACGGAGAGGTTCCTTCCAAGGGCGATGTCACGGTTCTTTCTGCCGAAGAGAGATTCTTACCTACGCTGTTCGAGATCCATCAAAAATTCCCACGGCTACGAATAGTGCTGGTGAGCAACACACTCGGGGCTGGAGATCGCATGGTATTCTAACCAGTTTCCTAGGAGCATTGTACGACAGCAGCCGCTGTCGAAGCAGTGAAGAAGTGCGGCCCCGCAGTTGTTGGTACCATAACTGCACACCATCTTTCCATCATTGTCGACGATTGGGTTAGTTCAGATATGGTACGGATTTTTTATATCCGACTGACATCTTCACAGGCTGGAGATCCGTATTGCTTTTGCAAGCCTGTAGCTAAGACCCCCGCAGACCGGGATGCTCTTCTTCGTGCAGCAGTATCGGGGAATCCAAAGATATTCTTCGGGTCAGATTCCGCTCCGCATCCAGCAACATCCAAACGTGGCGGGGACAAGATCGCGGCCGGCGTTTTTACCCAGCCGTATGCCACGCAGACCGTGCTCGACGCTCTCGAACAAGCTTGCAAGAGTGGTGTCTTGAGGATTGAAGAGATAACCCAAGAGATCCTTGAAGGTTTCCTGAGTGCATTCGGACGAGCTTTCTATCGTGCAGAGAACCCCCGAGAATCGATCACGCTGAAAAAACAGCACGATCAGATTATAGACGTCCTCGCGTCTGCCAGTGGAGACATTGAAGTGGTCCCCTTCAGGAGGGGACAGAAGACTTGGAGTCTTACTTGGAGCTAAGAACCTCTTTGATCACTTGTGAACCACAGAACGTTCGCTGCTGAGAACAATGGTGAGATATGTATATACCACGTCAGGGCGATACACGCATCCATTCGGGAAAGGCGTGACAGCTCGATGCTTATCGCTTACCGGTACACTTTCAGCCCATGTCTTGTTCAACTTTCCTACCAAGTCATCCCCTCCACTTTATCACCTTGCTGGTCTGAACATAGCTCGCAAATTTGCTTGCTTACAATTTGCGCGTAACAGACCTTGTTGGGCCTGTTAGTTCTTGGGACAGTTCCGTTCAGTCGGAACACTTCAATGCGCCGACATGCCGTGACGGAATGTCAGTCATCATGTATTTCGCTATCATTGCTAGGTACTCAAGGTACACCGCCCCGGGCTCGTTGTCCCCTGCAATATACTGAGCGCCTGATGGCTTTCTCTCCGACGTTCTCATGGTGAGCTTCGATGACATCGATCCTTCATGTCGAACTCGAGTTAGCAAAGAGGTAGTTTCTAGGTCTTAGGATGCGAGAAGAGGAAGGCCCATCGGCGAGAAGCCCCATTGAGACAGTGTTCATCAAAAATTCATGTTTCAAGAAGATGAAGCATACAAACGTCTTACGTGCATTGAGCTTGGAGAAACCGTGCACACGGAAGTCTTCGAGAAGAATGGCCCCCTGGCGTTACTCCTGGGATCTGAGACCCCCATGTGCTTCGACGAAACTCCGATGGTTCTGTTCGAGATAGGCTTTTGCAAGGAAAGAAAGCCAGACAGAACAAACAGTGCAGCCCATGACCTCTGCGCTGCATTGAAGCTGGGAGTCTTCATGACCATGCATTGCTGATGCCAGGTGCTACTTCGCGATGGACATTCAATCGAGAATAGCAATAGGGTGCATCTGTCGGATCGCAAAGCAGACTTGCAACCCCTGACTCCAGCCTGCCGATCATGTTCGCCATTGACTCGACGGATATGATCGGCTAGAAGGCGAGTGCCATAAGCAATACTCGGTAGGTAACTCTGTGTTCGAATGTGCGGTGAATATTGGCATTCCAGAGGGACAGCGCGGCGATATTTCTGCCACATGCGCCCCAGCACAAGTCCAATTTCAACCACTGGGTACAGCAGACGAGCGGAATGGTTGACACCAGGGGTCCGAGGAAGCTTCAACACGGTTAGCACAAGGGCGGTCCGAGAAAATAGCAGGATGCGCAGCAGGTGTTGTGGCAAACTGGATGCGGACGAGTGGTTGGAGAGTGGAGCTGGGTTTACGAGATGTGTGAATGAGAAGCAACGGGAGAGAATGACAAGAGGACGCTAGAGCTGGCAGGAGTGAGGCTCAATGGATAATGAGTGATGACACGAGGGAGTGGGAGTCGCATGTTTGGAAGCCTTTGGATGCAATGCTGGGTTGTATCAGTATGCATATCTCACTCCCTCCCGAGTCCCGTCCCTCTCTGTCCCTCTCCCTCTCATCCACCCGTGGTCCGAGCGTCGTGGGCATGTGGCATCGCATGCATGTTCGACGGGCCAAAAATAGAGCAGGGACACGTCCAAGACTCCAAAGGAAGCGTCCGCAGAGGCGCAGCAGAGCCAAAGCTGCACGCGCGATCCGCCTCCATCGGGCTGCTCACCTGCTGTCGACAAGCTTCACCACTACTACCGCTATCCAGCAGCCTGTCCGAAGCCTTCATTGTTACCATTTGTCCAATCTGCTGTCCTCGGGCGTGGCTGCTGTGGCCGCATCGATTCGCAGCCTCGCAAGCATGGATGATGCATCCGAACTCCTTGAGGTTCCCCGGGCAAAGGCGAACAACTCCACCCCTAATCTGATCCTGATCCCAATTCCAATTCCAATTCCAATGCCAACCTGTGCGCAGCAACGCCATCCACGGCCACTGTGCCTGTCATCTGCGTCTCCGCCTCCCTAAGCTCCATTCTGTCCAGCATCCCACGTCCGCCGCGGCGCTGTGAGTGATCGCACGCTGCCTCTGTAAGCAGTTTGTCCCATTATTTCTGACGAGGCGCACTGCCAGTATGCAACAGCCAACAGTGAATACCACCAGAATGCGCCCGGTTTGGATCCAGGCTGTTCGCTTCCCCCGTCAGATTGCCCCTTTAGGCCTCGTTGGTGGCCATCAGCCTGTGTAAAAATGTGAATATGAATGTCTTGCCCGCCGTTACTTCGCCATGGCTCCGCGCCGTGAGACTGACCATCACCCACTGACCACTGGCAGCCTCATTCACCACAGACCTAGTGCCTGACGCCGCCCGGTATCTCGTATACCTATACATATTGCGTGTGCGGTAGCGACTCGCCGTGTGCTGCCGATTCGACCAATCCAATCTCCATCTGTGCATCCTCAAGCTTCCTTCTCTACCTCAAGCCTTCCGATTACCCCAAGCCCTGCATCTCCCGCATCTGTCCACTCACGCTGGCAAGCTACTTTTGCTTGACGGGCCCGAGAATGCTACCCTGCGGACCGCTGGTCACCCCTACGACGATCCCCCCACCGTCTTATATGACCTACACAAGCCTGCTGTTGCTTCAGTCTTCGTCTCTTCTGCTCAACGTCGGCCTGACCGGCTGTATGGACTCCAATCGCCCCCGCTCCGACCTTGCCTTCTCACGGTGGGAACGACGACGACGAACCCAAGACCAAGACATCGGATCTGCCTCCGCAAGCGAGCCCCTCGATCCTGTCACTCCTGAAGACATGCCTCCACCAGTGCCTCCTAAAGACACACCCGCCGTCCCTACCATCCGACGCACTACTATCGAGCGTAGCCGTCGCGTCCCAAACCGACTACGTCCACTGATTCGCCGGCGCAGTGACGAGAACGACATCAGTCCTCTCGATCAAGAGCAAACTCCCTCGAGCGCCTACTCATCCTACTCTTACCCTCCGGTTTCTGGATACGAGACACAGTACGCTCCCCGATCAGCACCGTCCACCATGACTACCTTCCCGTCGTCTTCCCTCATGCCACCACCCGCTCAATGGGGCGAATCTCCGACCTCCTCTCCCTCAGAACTATTCCTTCCTTCCAGCAGCAGCTCCAGACTAACACCTCCTCACCCTGCAAGCCTCCGACGGACTCAGTCAGGTGCCACTCCAGCAACATACCACCGTTACGAGTCCTCAAGGGCATCACAATCGAACTTCTTGCCTCCCACCCATTCCTCCTCCTTTTCAAACTCTCACCGGCAGATGGAACTGACAGAAGAACCATTCGACTGCGCCTCCGACTTCCACCTCTTCGTCGAAGCGACTTCGGGTCTGCCTCCTCCCGGCGTCGGCTCTCCCACCAACAATTTCGAGTCTTACTCTCATTCCCCAAACATCGCTCACCGCTCCAATTCGTACGCCAACGCAAGTCCCACGGCGCAGCACTGGCAGCAGCAAGCCCGCGAGTACTACTCGCCACGGCCGTCATCGGTGCCACCGCCCAGCGTGCAGAGACTGAGTACTCAACCATACTCGCAGAACGAGGCTCCAAGTACGGACCAGCTCTTCGCGGCGGCATTGACGGGCGAGGACCAGGTAATCGATGAAGAACTCCCTGATTACGAGCAAAGCCAGCTGGAAGCTTCAACGCGCCAGCGACGAGAGGCTACGAGAAGGGCCGCCGAGCTTGAAGCCCGTTGGGCTACCGCGAGGAGGGGAAGGTCATGATTGCTGTCCGTGTGATCAACAACTCTCCAAATGTCCTCGTCCGCCATCATGGTTGTTGACCACATAAGCCCCACTGAACATGGACAAGAACACGCGCCTGATGCTTACCGAGGCAGTGGAGTTGCCCAACCCGGCCTGATTCGTATCGCAAAGCTTGGGCTTTGATGGTTGTGGGGAAAGGAAAAGCGTGTCATGTCACGATCACGAGGCACCGTTGAGAAACCGTTTCGGTGATGAAGGCGGCTGTGGCGCAGTTTCTATACTGTTTTTCGACCAATCGCCGAGCTCGGAAATGGGACTGGGCAAGAACTGCCGGAAAGGAACGAGAAAGGGCCAAGGAACCGAAGCTAAAATCTGTAAATAGAATCACGTTTTTGTGGGGAATATCGTGGGCTTGGAGAGGGGAGGCTTTTTTGATGCGTGATGAGGTTTTTGGTTTTTCGGGAAGGCCTAAGGGTGGGAGGCATCTTTTTGTGGCGCTCCGCACTCCGCGCATAGCACATTCGAGGCAGCCGGATAGGTTGCCTTATGATCGCCGCGACCCGGTTTGGGCAGGTCTTTTCCGGCATTTTTGGGATTGGATTTGGGGTTTGCTTGCATGATACCACAGGAAGACACTCGCTCGCTCCGGGATTTCGAGCTTTGTCCCGACAGGGGCTTTTTATATACTTCAGAATTTGAAAGATACGAGATGAGACCATCCCAAAAAGAAACTTAGCTTCTCGAACAGTCATCAATGCACTCACGGACGGAGTGCGAACACGAAATAAGCAAGATAATCACGAATATCAAAAGTTGGACTCAAATGCTATTTTTGGATCTAGAGGTCGTGTTGCGCCAAAACGGTTAATTCGACGTCAAACTCCACGCTTGGATTTTCGGCATAGAAAAGTCTTGTGGTCTAATTAGACTAGACCTTGGCTCATACTCGTTCTCTCTCCCTTCGACATTTGATAGCGATCTGAATATGTAACTATTTCTGTATGTATCTGCAAAAACACAGTCTCCTCACAATCACAGTTGTTTTTGGACGCCATTCAACAGCATCACATCGCATCTCTTCCTGATCCTTGTTAATAGAATGGAGAGTCTTTCTTTTCATACTCACCAGCTGGCATAGATGATGGTAGAGAACATATTCTTGCTACCACTGGAAAAAAGCATCCAGATAGTTTCAGCTTATGTTCTCCTGGATGCCGGATTTACCCTGTTCCAACCAAGGTTGTTTTCTCGCTCCTTTTCAGTGCTCAGAGGTACGACAAGCCGCGAGTGCGCGAGTAAGAAAATCCAAGCAGAAAGAGGAGTATCTGTATGAAGAGAGAGGTGAAATGCTGCATTCCAATGAGGGTTAAAGCGCTTGGATGGAGGGAAAGAATGCCCTTTTGGAAATCCACAGGTACTGGAGAACATCTGGACGGCAGAACTGGGTGCGATTTCAAATATCCAGACAGAACTGAACCTCAAAGAAACTTCATTAAAGGTCTAAAGAAAACGTCCCAGTTACATTCTTTAGGAGTGTAATAAGGTACATATTCGCTTCCATGTGAGCATCTCAGGATGAGACAGACAAAGGTAGAATACCTGGAGTTAGCTTTATTCCTTCATTTTGAATGTGGGTATTCAAAGAAGTTCGAACTTCAGACTCGATGGATTGCATCTATACAATGGGTTCTAAGGCCCAAACCTAGAACGCAGGTGGCTTCAAAAGAACATTCACGGAACTGGGAGGAAGTTGGGATGGGGGAAATTGTGGGTGGAACCCAATGGACCCTGTAGGTCCGTCCAGATTCGTCCGAAAGAGCGTGGGGCAGCAATATCGCTGCCTCAGGCATTTCAGGTTTGCTCTCGCCTCACCTCACACGACGCCCTGAAGAAGAGCGAAGTAACTACCTTCTCCATCCTCACCAGATTACGCCGAACTCTCGAATCGATCTCCATGATGACTACATCAGCTAGGCCCGACGCCCCTTTGTCTCAAGCTATACCAAAGCTCGTACCTCGCAAGAAGTCTGCGCAGCCTCCCCAGTCAGACCCTCCACCACCCACTCCCACATTCCCTCCGCCTTCATCAACGAACGAGTCGCAGTTCATCAAGCCGAATAGGCGGATCTTGTCACCGAACGACCACGAGATATTCCTCTCTTCGCCGACATACACTCTTCTTACAGGCTTCATCTTCACGCTGTCCGATTGTGTCAAGGACACACCCATCTCCGCCGTGAAAGCCTCCGAGCTTACGAGCACTGTCAAATCCATACTCCAGATTCTCGAAGATGTGCATGGGCTGCTTGCAGAATACCCAGCAGAAGACACAGGCTCTCGCTTCGGCAACCCTGTGTTCCGCGATTTCCTCGATGGCGTCGCCGCGAGACAATCAGAATGGCAAAGCAACATATCTGTTCCTCCAGCGGCCATAGAAGAGGTGTCGACATATCTTGACAATGCCTTTGGAAATCGCACCCGCATAGACTATGGCTCAGGCCACGAGCTAAACTTCCTCCTCTACCTCCTCACCCTCAACCGACTTTCGCTCCTTCCGCCGTCAACCTTCCCCTCTCTCGTCCTCGTCGTCTTCCCGCGATACCTTCGCTTGATGCGCGACATCCAAATGACATACTACCTCGAACCTGCCGGCTCGCATGGTGTGTGGGGGT
Source organism: Aulographum hederae CBS 113979 (assembly GCA_010015705.1). Classification (NCBI taxonomy): domain Eukaryota; kingdom Fungi; phylum Ascomycota; class Dothideomycetes; order Aulographales; family Aulographaceae; genus Aulographum; species Aulographum hederae. The sequence goes on from ML977155.1 coordinate 283,188, forward strand.
TGGACGACTATCAGTTCCTGCCGTTTCTATTCGGCGCCGCCCAACTGATGCATCATCCGTATATTCGGCCCAAGAGCATACATCAGGAGCTTGTCATCGAAGAATACGGCAAAGAGTTTCTGTATCTGGATCAAGTGGGTTTTGTGAACAGCGTCAAGAATGTTGAGGGGTTGCGGTGGCATAGTCCTATGCTCGACGATATCAGTTCAGCGCGAAATTGGGAGAAGGTCGAAGGAGGAATGCGGAAAATGTTTGTCAAGGAGGTGCTGGGGAAGCTTCCGGTGATGCAGCATTTTCTGTTTGGCTCCTTGATTCCCGCTGAGGAGAGCATGAGTCGGGAAGACGAAGGAAGAGGAGCTTCGACCGGGGAAATGGGCGCAGAAGGAGACGAGGAGGTTGTGGTCATGAAGGATGGGATGAAGCATGTCCACACCCCGAGCAGTTGGGGCGACTGCTGTGGTATCAAGGTTCCAAGTAGTGTGGGGGCGGTGCAAGAAATGAGGAAGAGAATGGGAGGGGACGGGCTGAGGAGGGTTCCGTTTGATTAGAGCTTGCATGCCAGCAACTGAACTGCGCGGCTATCAAGAATCATTACTTGGTACTGTTCGACTCGAGCACCTCCTTTGCTGGTGCTCTCTGTTCAATATTGATCTCTCCTTCCATGGAAAGTGCACGTGACTTTGAGTGTCTCGTATTCGTATTCAGAGAGATGCTGACTTAAGCTCTGGCCGACTACTTACCTGTGCTACTTCCACCTCGTTGCAGACCTATCTATCTAGGTACATACAAGAATCAAGCCAGCATGGACAAACTCCCAGACGAGCTTGTGAAGGAAATCTTGTCGTGGCTGGACTACCCCTCCATCACAGCATGCCGGCTCGTCGATTCCAGATTAGGACGGATCGGGACGGAACATCTCCTACCAGAAGTCCACGTCTTTGTGCACCCTCGAAGCTACCAAAAGCTCATCGACGTGGCTCGGCATGAGGTGTTGCCCCGCTTCGTCGTCTCCCTGTTCTACGAAGCCCATTTCCTGGATCAGGACTTTGCCAATTATCAGGAGTGGCAGATCGCAGTGGACGAGCGGTTTCATTGCGCCGAAGCTCCTGATTACGGCCCCGAACCGGATCCGTGGGATGCGGAGGCGGTTGAGAGGGAGGAAAGGCGGTTCAAGGTGTTTCTGACGCAGCCTTGGTGGGGAGGGAGGCAGAAGAGGCTGAAGGAGGGGTATCAAGCTTGGAAGGCGCAGATGAAAGCGCAGAAGGAAATGTGGGACGAAGAGGTGGATTTTAAGGCCATTTCTGAAGCCGTTGGCAGGTTTAAAAAGCTGAAATCTATCACCCTCATTTCTCGTGACGAGAGGATACCGGGACGACGGTGCACGAGAGCGGCGTTTGAGGAGACGCTTCTTTATCCTGGCGACAATGCAAGGCATACCTTCGGGCAGCAAGCAGTGCGGCAGCTGAATTCCATTCTCTTCGCCATTGAAGAGGCGGGCACCAGGCTAGAAGAGCTCTGGGTCAGTATGGTTGATTGGAAGTTCTTGGACCAGGATAACGAGGCCCTGATCAGGATTCATAAAGCCTGCGCGTTCTTGACATCACTCAAGCTTACCATTTCCCGCAGCAGCTGGATTATAAACCTCAGGAGATACAGGCTTGGAATCTACCAATGTAACGAATTCCTCGAACGCGGAAGCTTGCGCCGCTTTCTCGAAGCCATACCGAATCTTGAGCTCTTGGAGGTTGCATTCGACGAAGTCCCAGTCCTCCAGAGATACCGTGATTCTTCGGAAAACAGCTGCCCTCGCATCCAGGATGCCGTATCTCTCGATCGCTGTGTCTGGCCTCGGCTAAAGAGTCTCACGCTGGCTTCGTTCGTGGGAGAGCAAAGCCAATTCCTAGACTTGCTCTTTCATCATCAAAAGTCGCTCGAGCAGATATCTTTCGCTTTTTGGAACATCACGAAAGAGGACTGGGTCAGTCTAAACAGCCTGCCTACGGCACGAGAAGATTTGCAGCATAGCAGCAGCTCATAAGAAAAGGGTGAAGGGGGTGATTTTAGTTGGTTGCGTTTTCCCAGTCAGAAGCGACCATATTCTGGTTCAACTAGCTTGACGAAAGTCTAGCCATCTCGTTCGCGAAGCAATGAGGCGACGAATTGTTGAGAAACGGGCGAAGATTTACACTTTGGCAGTATTGGTGCGTTGAAGGTGCAATGCGAGACTTATTCTCCGTCCCTTATGTGACAGCATTGGTCAGTGAGGACTGACAAAGAAAAGGAGCCGACCTAGAGGATACTACTCAGTCGAATCGTACCCCGTCTCAGTTTCTCTTGGAAGTGCTTTTCTGTCTGCTTTCTAGCTAGTATCGATGATGCAGAAGCATGATTTCGGAGGAGCTGGCACGGACTATCGATGCCACATCTACTTCGCTATAACCCACAATCTGCAGCATCCAACAGCCATCACCCTTTCTTGTCACATGTTGGAAGGGAGATTCCTAGCCGAGGAACAGGAACGGCAAGGAAATAGTGAAGGAATTACATATACAGTCACTACACTTTCCTTCTCTATGGGTCCCGCCATCTGCATTTTATCCCCATTCCATCCATACCTTCGTCTCATCTTTCTCGCTCGCCCAGCTCATACAACCACAATAGTCCGTCTCGTGTTCCCCACAGGCATCGTCTCCAAGCGAGCGAGCGAGCGATTATTGGATGAATCTCCAATTATAGGAATAAGAAAGGGGTCTACGCCCACCCAACCACCATGCAGCCATCCATTTCGAAGTTCGGGTATCTCTTTCGCCTCGTCAAACCATCTCTACATTCTACTCAGTGTTTTCAGCACCCACCGCACCCATGCACCATTCATGCTGTAATACGCCACCAATGCTGATCCTTCTTTCGACATCTCTATCCAGCATCCGTCGGATCAGGTCGATACTTGCCTCAGACATGACCCACGGGACGCGGAGGTCGTGATCCATGATCTCATCGATCGAGTAAAATGGGTTTTCCTTATAAATGATTGTGTAGAGCAAGATGCCGAGAGCCCACACGTCTTGCTCTTTGCCTCGGTAAGGATGACCTGATAGGACTTCGGGGGCCGCGTAATCTGGATGGATAAGGCCGAGTTAGCAACAGTTATCTTGGACAGAAAGAGTGTCCATCCATGTGGACTTACCAATCGTCCCCACAAAGACATCGAAAGGACCATTTCTGATATACGCCGCGCTCCCAAAGTCAACAATCTTGACCCTTCCCCCTCCGTCTAATACCACGTTCTCGTCCTTGACGTCTCTGTGCACCACTTTCGCTTTGGTATGCAAGTGCTTTAGCGCGCTTGCAACCTGCACAAATATCCCCTTGCATTCTTCCTCCTCCATGTTTGCTCTTAGCTCGATATAGTCAAACAGATCCATGCCGGGGAGTCCATGCGGGATCATCTCGATGTAGTAATTCACGTCATCTTCAAAGAAATCGGCCATTTCGACAATGTTGGGGTGGCGCATTTCCGGGGTTCGACGAAGGAAATCGAGGACGTGGATTTCAAGGGGAACGGTGCCGAGTCGACGGTCACGTGTCCACGTGTCCACGAGAATGCGACGTTTCGTCACGTATTTGATGACCATCCGCTTCTGAGGTGATCTTTTGTAGCGACACAACTTTACCTGTCCATAGGCGCCTTGCCCCATGTCTTCGAGGACGACAAAGTCGTTGATAGATTTCTTGGCAGGGGCTGTCGCTGTGTTTGGAGGAGCGGTTACGGCGCCCGTTGCAATGGCAGTAGAGATGGACGTGTTGACCTTTTGCGGGGAAAGCGGATCAAGGCCAGGAGACACCACGGGCGATGGAGCAGGAGCTGCTCCGGCTTTGAGTTGCTGCGAGAGAAGGCTAACAGGAGTCTCGGGCTTGGACTCGTCGGACCCATCCATCTCGTCGGGCTGTACAACCGCCACTGACTGCCCAGGACTGGGTTGCCTCGGGGGAGTTCCTGGTCTTGACATGATTGGTGTGACAGGACCTTTGCCTCTATGTGATGCGTGCATATGTCGGCTGTACGTACACCACAGGGCATATACCGTGGTATGAGCAAAGTTGGGAGATGCTCCCCGTACCTGGGAATAATTCTCCTCTTCCTCGCTCAGTTCCTCAATGACGTTTTCGTCCGTTCGTGGTGTCCTTGCTTTCTCGCTTTTGACGACTCGCATCTGTACATCGACCATGATTTCACTTCCATCGCGATGGTGCGCAAGTAGCCCAGACGGCCGGAGGAAAACGGCCGCCGCATCGGCTTTACCTTCTCTCATGGCCAATAAGGCTCGCGCACGCCGAAAACTGTGTTCAGGGATGACGATGCCATCAACCAGATTGATCTTGTCTTCGTCTGTGAGAAGGTTCAGGATTCGGTCGAATCCTGGAATCAGGTCATTGATATGAAGGCCCTCGGGATGAGGCTGCCCAAAAAGCGCGGATGAAAACACTGGATTGGTGCTCTCGATCTTCAGCCCGCTGGCACTGAGAACCATGATACCTGCAATATGTGGAAAGCTGCTGATGCGAAATGTGGTCAAGTCTTCACCCATCTGCTCTACCGTGCAGGGTATGCTGATGTCGTTGCTTGTCCTGGCCGTGTATGTCTTCAACTCGGCGATGCGCTCGTAGTCCAAGGCACCAGTGTTTGTGCCTTTTAACTTTGGTATATCCGGAATCAGTCTTGTGACATCCATGCCTCTTCGAACGCGATCCACTCCCCAGATTGCTTCTGTAGCTCCTCGGCCTTTCACAACGCAGCCAACTTCATCTACAGAGAGGTAGACGACATCTTCTGCAATCTCTTCGAGAACCCAAATGAGACCTCCGTGTTTTTCTTTGACCCAGACGCTGGCCGACCCAAGAGCACCATTACGTTTTTGAATCGGGACGACATCGCCGCAGAGCAGAACGCCTCGGCTCTTGTTCGCTTGATGGTTCAGGCCACCTTTGACTTTGCTTGTCTTCGCGTAGGTGGAGCCGGACCCGTCGTCGGTCGACCTTCTTTTAGGGGTGGCTCTCGAGCTTGGTTTGTTCAGTAACCTGGCCGTAAGTCCACTCCCAACATTCAAACTCGTGGTTGGATTGGGACTTGATCTCGTGCTTTGACTGTACGTTCCTTTCCGTTGTGAACCTGATTCAGGATCCCTTAGCTTCTCCTCCAGCCACCTCCTTCGTTCTTCGCGCACAACTTCGAGGATGCCAATCTTGCGGACTTCTGCCCGCGTCACACCAAAGACAAGGCAAGCGAGGTCATTAGCAGAGGTGATTGTCCACGGAGAGTGTGCTTCCGTAGTGAAAATGGCTTGAGCCGCGGGGCTCCACCTGCTGCCGTGGCCATGTGGAGCAGAACCGGCAGTGTGCGGACCCGTATGTGGAACGGAATTTGGCGGGAATATTTGCGTTGGAGGTTGGAAATCAGTCGGAGAGAATGCGGTGCTGTCTAGGACGGGGTCGCCTGTCTGGTACGGTTGTGCGAGCGCATCGGTAAGCATCTTCTTGATTGAAAGGTCTCCTGTATCGGTAAAGGTTCTCTTCAAAGCAACCCTTGACGGATGTGAAGGTATCGTCTGCCCATCAGAATCAGTTGTGGTCGATTTTGACATTGAATCCAAAGTGGTTGTTGGGCTAATCCCGACTTCGGTTTCTGCATCTGCGCATACTTGGTTCGCATCTGCAGATGGAGTATCCAATCGCGCCAGTAGACTTGTGGAGAAATGCCTACTTCGCGGGCTGGGAAGGCTCTTGAGACTCTTGGGGCTCTCTGCGAACATGCTCTCCGGGCTCTCGCTCCGGGGTAAGAACGCCTTGTCAAACACGTTGCCCTCCCCGGCCAGATCGGCCGGTCCTGTCAGTGGGCCAAGCGCTCCCAGGCCATGCGCCACACCAGCCTCTTTTCCGATGAGATTCGCCCTGCTCAGTAATTCAATCATGGACTGTACTTCAGTATCGCCAGATAGCTTTGCCTGCGCGGAGGCAATCCCTGGGTTGCTTGCTGCCCAGCCAAGTTTGTCACGCATGAAATCTATGCTCCTCTTAAGCACGTTCTGGCGATTGTGTATGAAGTCCTCGGACTGGTGAGCAAACGAGAAGGAATGCAAAGATTCGGAAGGGAAGCGGGAAAGATCTTCAGAGAAGTTGAGCGTCGGTGACATGGACCCAGAAGGTAGGGACGTCGAAGGGGCGCGCGATGGGGGGAGCGACAAATTGAGGGACGTGGAGCGGGAGAGGGCAAGTGGATCAAGATTCCCGTCAGCGGTGCGAGTGGAGGGTTGCTGCCGTATACGTCGCAGTCCAGAGGTGCCAAGCCCGTGCTCGTGCTCTGGGATTATAGGTGATCTAGTAAAAGTTCAAGAGTCAGTATGTGGTTTGAGAAAGTATGAGTGTGCGGTGGTGAGGGAGCGTTGAGGAACGGTGGGGCGTTGGGTATCGGTTGTGATAACGTACTTGGACATGTTTCTGAACTCTGGCTGGCCTGCATCGAATGAATATCTCGACCGAACAGGAGGTGCATCAAAGTCAGAAGCCCCTGTTGTCAAGAGATTGCTATAGCTCTTGTTCTTCGGAATGGACGGGATAGAGAAGTCGACCTGTTTGGGGGGCGGCGCAGGAGGTCGCTCGTGTGGCAGCAACGCCGGCTCTGAGAAACTGTTCGGAGTGACTACAATGCAATTTGTTGTCAGTCTTGTCCCATTCCCAGTTGTTGAGTTGCGGTCTCTTTCGTCCGGAGGGCAGCAGCGTTTTGTTGTTCTGATTCAGCAGTAAACAGCGGCGCGAATGGAGCGGCGGCGGTTGACGCTCTCAAGGACCAGAACATCCATACAATCCATCAATTCAAGTGTGGCCTTCAAGCTTCACCGCCTCTTTTTTCGTACGGTGTATAGACTCGCGTTTGGGTTGTTGGAGGTGTTTTCTTGACTCGCTGGGTGCGGGGACTCGGAACGCGGCCGCCCTCTGTTCGAAGTTGCGGGAACTAGTATCGGACAGCAGGAAATAACAGCAGAACCTACCATCTTCGGAATCCTGCGAGCTCATCACCGAGAGTGTGAAGAGGCTGCCAGCAGGTGGTCAGGCCGACACGGAAGAGGGGGCGTGGTGGAGGGTTGGGGTGGTTGTAAGGTTTGCACGTTTGCACTTTGCACGAGGTGTGGAGCTGGCGGCGGAGGGTCGAAGGATATGCGGGAAAAGACAGTATAGGCAAAGGACAAGCGGAATTGGGCGGGCTGAACAGGGCTTTTGGAGGAGTGATAGAGGCCCCAAGCCGGTCAGGTGGCAGACGGACCGCGGGTGCCTTTGGGGAGTTCGCAGAAGGGCGAGATGGGAGGATGTTTGAGGAGTGATGATGATTCCAGCGTCAGTGCTTTTCGAAGGCTTGCCCTGTGATGCCTGCATCCCACTCCACTGCTCCACGTCGAGTCGCACTGCCACGGACCCTGAACCATCCCATCTCAGAATCTCAGATCAGACACAGTCGGCCCTCTGCATGATTACACGTTGCACCATTTGCTTCCTCCAGACAAGTACCTAGGTACCTACACACTTCCTCTCCACCATCAAGTCCACAGTGAGGACCAGGCAAATGGCCGGGACGCCGCTGACGCAGCTTTTAACAGCACCATACAACCACCTGCACGCAACAACCGTGATCCTCTCTAGAGACCGTAACGCATCCCAAGACTCTTTTGCACCACACTCCCAACGACCATGGTAGAAGGGTTTTTACTACCTGCTTGTATACAAAGAAGCACCCCTGCCCGCCGATCCTATGGCTATGCAGAGTCTTCCTTCCAGACGCACCAGATGCCAGTTTGTATCACTCCATCGTCAGCAGCCCGTGAACCGCCAGAACCAACAGCCAACTTCAGCCGCGTGGACGGCCTGCTTGTGGTCACGCTCTCTTGTCAGGAACCATGCAGGGCATCCGGCGCACAGTTGATACGCTTCTCCAGGACAAGACTTCCGCCCGAAGGAGATGCTGACCTGCTTGATTTGATCTGGTCATGTGCTAGTTTTCTAAATGGAGACTGATTCTACCAAGCCCAAGGTGCTCCCGAGGCTCCGAGACATGCCAGTCATTGTAGACAAAGCCATTTCTCTTCGAATGGCATGGGTCATCCATTGCAGATCAACAGTGGGCGAGAACTTCAAAGTTCATCTCATCTGATAGCTCGATCTAAATAAGGTAGGTAGAGTATCAATGTGGGAACACGATGCCTGTACTCCCTCCGAGATGGGCTGTCGTTGTTGGAATGCTGGTAGCCGCTGTAAGTTTGTAAGGGTGGTACGACTACAGACGTACGCAGCAGCAACCTTGAAGCGGAGGTCAGCAACTGTAAAATTCAAATGCGTGAGAAATAGATCAGCTGAGTTGTCGTCGTCGCTCGAGCCGAAGTCGCCCATGTAGCCTGGGCGACGGGCAAGCAAGATCGACGTCCATCAGAGCCAACTCCTTTTCAGTCTTCGCATATAAATCAACTCATCCCAGCAAGCTCTGTATTGCATGTCTTGCAAGTACTTTACGGCATTCTGAGGTCTATTCGCGGACTAGACACGTGACTCTGTTTCTGTCAACGGCACGTGATTCTGTCATGATGCCAAGCTTTTACTAGCGCGATCGCTTCCGCACCGCACATTTCGAAAAGCGAACCTCACTTCAGCAAATCCTCCTTGCGACGTCGACCTCTCCCAATCCATCCACAACCACCACAGTCATGTCGTCCGACGCCCCAGCTGCGAAGTCCTCCACCATGTCTGCCGGAGCCCTCAACAAGATTGCGCCCAACAGCCCCTCGAGGCAAGACCCGTCCGAAATCGAGGAGAGCATCGCCAGCGCCCTGTTCGACCTTGAGAGCAACATCCCAGATATGAAGAGCTCCCTCAGGCCGCTCCAATTCGTATCTGCCCGCGAGGTAAGATCAAGGCCTCCCTTCGACGATTCCACCGCCTTCGTGATATTTTGCAATGGCGCCGATCGGATCGGATATCTCTACACTGTTGAAAACGAAGAGGCGATGGGCACTGGACAGCATCAGGTTGCTGACACCAGGATTCTTACAGATTGAGGTTGGTCACGGCAGAAAAGCTGTTGTCATCTTCGTCCCCGTTCCTCTTCTCGCCGGATGGCACAAGTCTCAGCAACGGTAGGTTTTTCCACTCGTAGATCTCTTCCCAGTCTTTACGAACACCTCACTGATCTCACCAACCAGCCTCACCCGCGAGCTTGAGAAGAAGTTCTCCGACCGCCACGTCCTCATCATCGCCTCGCGCCGCATTCTCCCCCGTCCAAAGCGCTCCAACCGTAGCTACACCGCGCAGAAGCAGAAGCGCCCTCGCTCGCGCACTCACACTGCCGTGCACGACGCTATCCTCGAGGACCTTGTCTATCCCGTCGAGATCGTTGGCAAGCGCCTGCGTACCAAGACGGACGGCACGAAGCTGCTCAAAGTCATTCTTGACGAGAAGGAGCGCGGCGGCGTCGACTACAGGCTCGATACTTACACCGATGTGTACAAGCGGCTTACAGGGAAGAGCGTGCACTTTGAGTTCCCTCAGGGTGCGGCTGAGTATTAGGGGAGCTGATGAGCGATGAGGGGAAGTGGCTTTGCTGAATCCCATCTGAAATGGATGATGATTGATTCGGTACCTTCGAGAAGGGCAAAATCTGCATGGCGCACAGGTCTTTTCCTTGACTGCATACAGGGTTAGGTAGAATCCAAAAGGCATTCATCTGATCACCATTGGTCTAATATCCTTGCGACGTGAAGTCTGATGCTGTGAGACTACAACAATTATTTTCAGCCATAACGACCAATGTCACAACCCACCTGCAGTCACGCCATCAATAATAACGCAGTAACTCCACGATATCTGGAAGAGAATTGCCTTGTAATTTATTGATCATGACCGTCAGACTCCATATAATGCCCTTCCAACTATCTCTTCGGGTTTGAAGGGATGCAACAGTCTATATCATAGATTTCATCCAGCTTGTCCCTCAATACTGGGCCGAACCATTGACAACGCCCAGAAGTGCTCCAGGAGTGCAGCAGAAAACAAGCGAAAAGCACTTCCATTTCCCGCTCTTCTATTGTTCTGTGCCTCCTCCTCTTAACTAATCTTCCTGTCATGGACTGAACCAAGACTGCATCATGGATTGGGGACGCTGGGAGAACGACGGAGAGCAGGCCCTTTATACCCTATGCCTTGACTACCATGCCCCCATATGTCTTCTGTGCAATTACCCATATCTTACACAAGAGGTAGGGTGGCTTCGCCTCTCACCTGCCTGGCCTTTACCCGCTTTCTCTCTTCTTTCAAGTCGTTCCGCATCGTGCCAGCTCCTCACACCGCATCCGCTCGCTTATCCAATTCGCATAACCACACCCTTTCTTTTTGTCCCTTGAGACCCTCACACCCCTTAAAATCCAAAACCGCCGGGAAACTGCGGCCCCCCCCTCTGCCGTCCACCTCCAGGCATACCGCCCATGCCTCCAAACGGACTCGGACCGCCGCCACCGTTCGCGAAATTGAATCCGCCGCCACCGCCACCGCCACCACCACCGCCCATCATGTTGAAGAGCATTTCGGGGGAGATGTTGACGCCGCCGCCGCCCATGCCTCCCATGCCGCCGTGGAAGCCACCCATGCCGCCGCCGAACATTTCTGAGGGGTCGATGAGGTCTTCGCCCGAATCGTAGCGGGCGCGTTTTCTGCAGAGGAAGGTAGGTTAGTTTCAAATTCGGTTGATTGTGCTGTAAGAATGATCGAGTAGGAGAAAAAGTGAACGACAGCAGGATATGCTCAGAAATAAAAAGGGGGCGACGAACTGAGAATCACTGAGCGTCTCATAGGCCTCGCCGATATCCTTGAACCGATCTGCCGCTTGCTCATCATCCGGGTTCTTGTCTGGGTGATGTACAATGGCGAGTTTGCGATACGCCTTTTTGATCTCGTTGTCGCCAGCGTCCTTTTCGATCCCAAGAATCTTGTAGTAGTCCTTTCGCTGGGCCTTCTTGAGCTCGAGTTCTGCGCTACGAATCTCGCGGTCAATGCCTGGTTCCGAAGGGTTGGCGTCCTTAATGGATTTGTATTCCTTGACAGCTTCGTCCCAATTGCCGGATTCGCCAAGGGCTTTGGCCTTGGTCTTGCGAGCTTTGGTGAACGAGGGATCGAGCTCGAGGGCGCGGGTGCAGTCTGCGATTGCTTCTTGGTATTTCTTTAGCTGCGCTGGGTGTTAGTTGTGTTTGTGTCCAAGGGGTGAGAAAGTCTATATACCCGGTTGTAGCACATTGCTCTGTTGGAAAGCAGTTTCGAGTTAATGCCGCGGTTTTGTGGGTCAACTTCTAGCGCTTGAGTGTATACCTCAATGGCTCTCTGCATTCTACCACTCTTGAAATGATCGTTGCCCTCGTCTTTCATTCTCTGCAACCTCTGCACCATACGCAGATACCTAACGGCTTCCTTGTAGTCAGGATCGCAATTCAAAGCTTGGCGGAAGTGTTGCACGGCTTTGTCATTGTCTCCTTGGGCATACAACGCTCTTCCACGGAGCACCAGCGCTTCTGGGTCCTGGTTATTAGTTCGCAGCAGAGACATGGCCACGTTCTGCGCATCTCCCAGCGCATTCGGATTGCCCATCTTCAAATAAGCCTCTCCACGCATCAGCTTCCATTTCCGCGGTCGATCCACTCCAAATCCCAAGCCCCTCTCTGCTTGGTCCAGCGCATGTATGACCATGGATCCAGATGTGCCCGTTTGAAGCTGAACTTCCGCTTGATGAACATGATTCTTCATGGCCTGTGCCGGTGCCGAGTCTTTCGCAGAGGAGTTGGGATCGCGAGCGAAGATTTCGAGAGCCTCCTCTGGCATTCCCAAAGCCACATATACCCTCGCTAATCTGTTCAGTATTTTGGGATTGCCAGGATCCAAATGGTCGGCCACTTGCGCATCTTTCAGGGCCTCCTCATACTTGTTTGCGGACATGTAAGCAGCAGCGCGGTTGGACCGGTACGTTGCGGAGGACTCGTCGGCTTCAATGGCTGGGCTGTGTAAGTAGAAAAACCCATCACAATCCTGCGTAAGTCCTCACCTTTACTGTATTCCTGTATGGCACGATTGTAGTCTTTTGCCTTGAAAAATTTGTTGCCTGCTGTCTTGCATGCCTCTGGGTCAACCGCAGGAGGTTCTTGCACAGGAGGAGGACTCGTAGGCACTCTGTGCGGCGGAGGAGCCGGCCCAGCCTCGTCGCCTTCACCCATTCCATTCGCACTCTTCAAGTTCTCCATGCTGGGGATCGACCCGGGGGGTGACTGAGGGCCATTTACGGGCGTGGAACTTTTGGATGTAGGCGCTGGCGCTGGCGACCCGGTGGCCTCGCGGTCGGTGTCCATAGGCGTGCCTTGTTCGGCCATGACGGAGCGGGCAGAGAGACGTCTGAGCTCTTCTGGAGGGAGGTTGAGGGGGTGGGTGTCGTGGTCGTAACGGCTGTCGACGGATTTTTTGAAGCTCTTGTTGGCGTAGGCGGACGGACGGCGTTCGCGGTCTCGCTCACGCGACGCCTTGCTTGCGAAAGATTTTTTCTCAGGCGACGAGGGCGGCGTCCCAGCGTCGGACTGCTTGCGGGCGGTGGGGGCGTCGGTGTTCTTCTTTTTGGACGAGTTCTTGAAAAGATTCATTTGAGCCGCTGGCGGTGGCCGATGGATGGTGGTACAAGCGAAGGGGTTGTGGTACGCTTGCACCATTCGCGGGAAGGTGCTTGCACTAGGTCCTAGGATAAGGGTTGAACGGGGAGAATCTAGCGTCAGACGGCCGTGAGAGATGCTCGACTCTCAAGAGCCTTGAACCGAGATGCTGTCAGTGAGCCCGGTTGCCAGTGAGCAGCAGTCTGCGGTGTTGCTTTTGCGGCCGGGGATCGCTGCAGCGCACTGGAACCTTCTCTCAGGAGCCTTGATTCAGCTTGATTTGCCGGCAGACGACGCAAACGCAGTCAACACAGCGAATATCCAGAGAGGCCGGGAGTGTGCAGGCTGCAGATTTTGTGAGGATGAGGACAAGGACGTTGGAGACTGGACTTGTGAGAATATGAGGCAGTGTTTACTGGAGTCTGGCGAGCTGTCACTCTGGCTGGAGAATTTTATTGCTAGGCTGGCGTCTGTCACAAAGTCACTTTCATTAACCGTACGGAGGCTTCCCCCGAGCGAGGGCAAGAAGCTTTCCAATCCACCATTTTGCACCCATTTGCAGGCTGCTCAGAACATCAACACCTCCTTGACGCCACTTGAAAACACCCATCTCGCCTTGCTTGATACCGAATACAGCATTGTCTCCAGCCTCAGGTGTCTCCCGCATTGTTCGTGAAATCAGCCCTGCGGTGATAGTGCAAGGGCCGGTGACGTTCAGTCCCAGCAGTCCAGCCCCTCTCCGAATCCTCACCCAAGCAAGCTTCAAAAGGAGCTCCAACGCACCACCGCGCCAGCATGTTCACCATTCACCACCTCAGTCACCACCAGACCCACCTCCTCATCCATCCTCCTTCCACCAGACAGCCACAGTGACCCCCGCCACACGTGACAGCCCACCTCAAAGCCACAGCGAACAAGCCTCACGTAGGACAACCCAAGACGCCTGAGTCCTGACCCCTCCTTGCCCGTTCTCGTTCTATAGCACACCAGCACCTGCAACCTGAACAACTTGGAAGCTTCAAACTCCGACTCGCCTGCAGCTCCACCTTCCTCGAGGTCTCCAGCACAGTGTAAGCGTCAACCGGAGCAGGCAAGAATACCTACCGTACCTAGGTAGTCTACTTTGCGAGGTGCATGCGGCGGGCATCATCTCACGAGCTCCTGCTGAGACACTCAAGCTCATCTGACTCTTTTTCTTTATCATCCCAAGAATAATCGAGGGCATCTTCGTACCCTGGCCGTCCAACAGAAGCAAATTTCAAGCTCGAGCAAGGCGATAAAGTCGGCTTGGGAATCCCTAGTGCAATAGGAGAGGAGTGCCGGGACAGTTCCAAGCTTCGTCGAGCTCCAAGACAGTACAGAACAGCTAGAGGACTGGTTATCCGCCTCCGCTGGCCCCGCTGACACAATGGGACTGTCGTACAATGTCTACCTCAACTCGAACAACATCTACGGCTGCAAGAACTGCAAGACGCATCTGGGGAACCGTGACGACATCATAAGTCGGGTGAGTGATCATCTCGAACAACGCACCCTCGGCAGCGTGTACTTCTTCTTCTTGTTCGCAGTCATTTTCAAGCCGTCTGCCAAAGCCTTTGCTGATTAGCCATCCAGAATTTCCGAGGCCAGCACGGCAAAGCCTTCCTCTTCGACTCGGTCGTCAACATTACTCAGGGCGAGCCCGGCGAACGCAACATGACCACGGGCCGGCACGTCGTTCGCGACATCGCCTGCCGCCAGTGCAAAGAGACGGTCGGGTGGAAATACGACAAGGCCTACGAGACCTCGGAGAAGTATAAGGAGGGTAAATACATCTTAGAGGCCGAGCTCCTTTGTCAGGTCAACTAGAGACGCCAGACGCCCTGGATCGCGGACTCTGGCCGCACTCGTGGGGGGTGCGGGCATCATGGCATATGCACAGCTTGCGGACCTACATGCGTAACGGTTTACCAGAGGGACACCCATATTAGTATTCTTTGGACTCTCGTCATCCGGCTCTCGCCGTAGCTTGCCGGCAGTAGGAAGTCAATACCAGGTCATGCGGCGTTTTTTTGGTCGTTGCCGGTTGTTATGGACCAGGCACGGCACTGGACGAATTTCCTCAGGTTGTGCTTCTCGACTCTTCAATTCTACCTTGTCCATTCCGCTGCGGTCTCGGAGGTCCGCTGGTTGCAAGGTGCACACGGTAGCTCGCCAGGGATGGCGCAGTTGCAAGACTTCATTATTCGGGCTTTTGGGTGCTGGGACGGATCGGATGCATGGGACATGGCCCATGGGGCACCACGGCGTTATCATTCTTTGTATTGCAGCCCTTTTGACAACAGCCTCACGGGCAACGCAGCTGTTTGACGTGCGTTGTTGAAGCGAGGCCTTACTCGTGTACTGCACCAGCAATTTGTGAGTGGAACCTTGAATGCACGAAATTATCTCTATGGTATCCAATCAGCGTGTGAGCTTCGCATGACCTCAAAAGCAAGACCGGGCCCTATTAGTGCTGAGGCTCGCCAGAGATCCTTTTAGCCTCTTCTTCTCGACGTTGCTCATGTTTACTTCTGGTCTTCGCCAGAAAAGTAAGTCGACCCCCTTGAGGGCTTCTTCTAGCTTGCAGAGCCAGCGCGGAACTGACCCCGCACTCCCACCACGTCAGTTATCCCGGAGGCGCCTTTTACCCTCCAATGAAGCAGACCATTGGGGGAGGGGGAGTCAAGAGGCTTGACCTCTTGGATCGGTATGTACATGTCGCAATACCTGGGAAGAGTTATATAGGTCATTGGCGTAGCCCGGATGCAGCGCGTTGTGAATTGTCCGTCAACCCCCTCCCCCTCCGGCTTATTACCCCCCTCCCCCTCTTGCAGTCCTGCAATTCTACTCTTCTCGAGCTTACTGTCTCTACCGCTCGTTGGAACTCCTCCTCCTACTAAGAAACAGCATACACATCTCCGCCCCTAGTTGCAACATCGAGATGGTCCAAGAAACAATGAAGGCGGTCGTCTTCAAGGGCCCGCACAAGGTGGAGTTGGAGGACAGGCCTGTCCCGAAGATCCAGGATCCGACGGATATCATTGTCCGCGTCAACTACAGTGCCCTTTGTGGAAGGTACGCACACGAGAACGAGCCGAGAGAGGAGAAGGCAAAATGGTAGCAACTTGCTGACACGTAGTCCACGATGCGCTCAGCGAGCTGCACGTGTTCCGCGGTCACCAGCCGAGTCCCACCGGCTTCATCATGGGTCACGAGTTTACGGGGACGGTGGAAGAGTTGGGATCGGAGGTCAAGACGCTGCAGAAAGGCGACAAGATTGTTACACCGTTTACTGTATCTTGGTAAGAGAGTTCCTGTATTGGACGTGTCAGCATGGATTGACTTGCGGTTGAGCTGACGAGGGAATAGCGGAGAATGCTTCTATTGCAAGAATGGATATACATCGAGATGCGGCAAAGGCCTGCTGTTCGGATCGGCGGCCTTGGATGGCGCGCAAGCTGAATTTGTAGGACTTGTACGCCCAAAAGGTGGATGTATAGAGCTGACGAGAGATATCAAAGTGTCGAGTGCCGCTCGCAGATGCGACCGTCATGAAGGCTCCCGCCGATATCGCCGACGAGTGTCTTGTGCTAATGGCAGACATTTGGCCCACGGGCTACTTCGCCGCTACCAATGCGTTCAAGGAGATGACGCCCGAGGTCATCTCGCAATCGACCGTCGTGGTTATCGGATGCGGTCCTGTCGGGTTGTGCGCCCTCATCAACGCTGAGGAATACAAGCCGAAACACCTCTTTGCAGTCGATTCCGTGGAGCCGAGATTGGATCTTGCAAAGAGCTTGGGAGCTGAGCCATTGAACTTTATGAAAGATGATGAGGGATTAAGGAAGAGAATTCTGGAAGTAACAGAAGGGAGGGGAGCGGATGTGGTGATTGAAGTGGTGGGATTGACGCCAGCGTTGAAGCTCGGCTTCGAGCTTCTGAGGCCGTGGGGCGTCATCAGCAGCGTTGGAGTGCACAATGGAGAAATTCCTTGGACGGGCAATCAGGCATATGGCAAAAATCTCAGAATACAGATGGGACGCTGTCCGGTGCGTGCCATTTTCCCGGAGTCGTTGGCGGCGCTGGGGAAGAAGCAGCATCTTCTTGGGTAAGTCGGATAACTTCGGAGCAAAGCACACTTACTGACGATTGCAGATTCATGGCGGATAAGGTCATGCCATTGTCCGATGCTGTGGAGGGCTATGAGATCTTCGACCAGATGAAAGCACAGAAGGTCATTTTTGAAGCGCAGAAATGAGAGTTCCGACGGTTGGAGTTTTGAGACAATTGCATATCACGTGACATGGCGAACAGCGTCGATTCCACTAAGCAAGGAGTAGCCTTAATAGATACCTGGGAGTGTAACGAGACACCAGGCGCTTGTATGAGCGGACACTGATAATATGCAGTTTGATTTTGCAAGCCAGCTGTAGAGTAGTGACAGGGCATGTCGCAAGTACCCTAAGTTAATGAAATACGGAGATCTGTCCATAGCGTGTCCAATTGCTGATTTGCTTCACAAACGGTTAAACCACCGCTACAGGCTTATGAGGAGCGCAGCGCAGAGGTCGGGGAATTTTTGAACCTGTCTCAGACCTGTCACATTTCTTTATGGGGTGCGTTCTGCAGCGACTGCATGCGCATTGTAATTTTCGACCAGTTGCAAGGGCAGCTTGAATAAATCAGGCGTGGAGAACTGGAGTTGGATTGGTGAGTGGTGGGGTGGTGGGTGGCTGGTGGCTGGTGGCTAGTGGCTGGCACTGGCGAGCGGTCCGCTTGCGTCCTTTGTGCTGGAAATTTTGCAACTTCGTTTGCCCAGCCCAGCACCTCCCACAACTCACACCACAACGTGCGCTGTCCTCTCACACCTCCCCAATCTCCTCCAACCTCACCTTCCTCTCTTCCCCCCTCATTACTTCCCTCGTCTCAACCTCCTCAGACCATCGCCCTTCTCACGCCCTCGCCCCTCCATCTGTCCTCCATCCTCCAATCCTCCAATCCGCACACCCTGACCGCCCCACTCTCAACCCTGCAGTAAGTAAACACCACGCCTCCTCGCTCTCCGCGTATTCCACTGCCAGAGTTAACGGACCGTTCCAAGAACCGAATCTTCGACTCCGCCTCTTCTTCCTCCTCTCTAACCCCCTTCAATTCTCTCGTGGAACCCATTCCACGCCTCGCACCCACCACCCACACGCGTCATTCACCAACCACCGACAACATGTCTGCTGAAGACCCAACCCAAGACGTCGGTGACCTCACTCACAACTTCAGCCAGCTGAACGCTGGTGATGGTGACGGCCCCATCATCCAGCGCTCTGAAGAAGAGTACGCCAGCTCGCAATTGACCCTTCGCGCCATCGTGTCCTCCAAGGAGGCCGGTGTCATCATTGGCAAAGCGGGCAAGAACGTTGCCGACCTTCGCGATGAAACCGGTGTTCGCGCTGGAGTCAGCAAGGTCGTTCCCGGCGTCCATGACCGTGTTTTGACTGTGACGGGAGCTCTGGCTGGTCTGTCGCAGGCGTATCGCATTGTCTCCAAGGGCCTTCTCGAAGGCGCGCCTGCTATGGGCATGGGCGGTCCGTTGAGCACTGCCGGAACTCACCGTAAGCTTCACATTCACCAGTCTCCAACTCAGTTGATGTCGCCCACCCCTTGAAACGTGGGCTAACCTCTGAACAGCTGTCCGCCTTCTCATCTCTCACAATCAGATGGGTACCATCATCGGTCGCCAAGGTCTGAAGATCAAACAGATACAGGACCAGTCTGGCGTTCGTATGGTCGCGCAAAAGGAAATGCTCCCCCAATCCACCGAACGTATTGTCGAGATTCAAGGCACCCCCGAGGGTATCGAGAAGGCTGTTTGGGAGATTGGCAAGTGCCTCATCGACGACAGCGAGCGTGGCTATGGCACGGTGCTGTACAATCCCGCCGTGAGGGTTCAAACTGGCGCCGGACCGCTCACGAATGGCGGACCCTCGATGGCCAGTCCTATTCCTCAACGCTCCTACAACCGCACTGGCCATGGTGATGACTTCCGCGATGCGCCTCCCCAGACTTACCGCCGCTCCGGCTCCGATGCCGCCAACAGGCCCCCGCCGCCTACCACCACTGAGGACGGAGAGGAGATCCAGACTCAGAATATCAGCATTCCCTCCGACATGGTCGGATGCATCATTGGCAGGGGCGGAAGCAAGATTAGCGAAATCAGGAAAAGTTCAGGCGCGCGTATCTCGATCGCCAAAGCACCTCATGACGAGTCCGGCGAGCGCATGTTCACCATCACGGGAAGTGCCACCAGCAACGAGAAGGCGCTGTACCTTTTGTACGAGAATTTGGAGGCGGAAAAGATGCGGAGGAGCCAGAACCCCCAGGAGTAGATGTGCTCGATGCAGTCCCTCCCTCTGTCTCCTGCCTGACTACCTACCGACTTTCGACTTCCGAATCCAATCAAACAACACGACGAGGCTCCAATCACAATGCGTATGGCATGGATAGGAGATGCCATGGGCAGGAGTTCACCCAAATTGCCTAAAATGCAAGGTTCTTTCGGCGCTTCAATGCTCGGGCCTGCAACCTCACCTCTCATGTGCGTTCACGGGCGCCAATTCCACACAAGCACTCATATCGTCGGTCATAGTAGCTCCAGCGGTATTCATGATTTAACGACTTACGCTTTGATATCCGCACGTCTGCGCTCCATTAGAAGGATCTAACGGGTGCGGACGTGCTGCATCCTAGCCATCTGTTTCCTTTTCCCTTCCCGGCCTTCCTTTGCGCCCTCACCACCCAAGCCCGCGGCCGCGAAGACGAGGCGTGGGATTCCTCCCTCTCTCCGGTCCGAGATCAAATCAAAGACCATCCTTCCTTCTCCTGCTCAACCACGAAACTCTTGTCCCCCACCCTACTATCACATTTCACGTCGAAACACTCCCTATCCGCTCTCTCACAGTTTCATCAAACACCTAATTTCATCTCCATGTTACGCCCACATCGCTGCCGATCCTTCCCACCCCGCCTTCTCTCGCGTACTCACTCTCACTCGCCCGTCATCTCTCCTACTCTGCTCGAACTCTCATGTACTCAGTACTCCTCCACGCCTCTCGGCGGCTTTGCCTCTCCCTTTTTTTCTTATGAAAATCCCCCACATCAACTACTCACTCTACCTCCCCCTTACCTACTCTCTACTCTTCCTTTTCCTCTTATCTCACACTCTTCACTGGAGTGGGACTTGCGGTTTGGTAACTGGAGGAACAGGGTTGCATGTAGAGTAATTATCCCTTCCGTATGGCAAGGGAGGCAGAATTGGGGGATGAAATGAAACAGATGAGTGTCTATCTGTGTGCCCCTCTTGCGGTGACCTTGTTCATAATCTTTCCCTGGTGTTGTGAGTTGGTCATCAATGGTCGATGACATCGAATCCGACCTGACTCGTCATTTCGTGAGCATTTTTGGCTATCAAATTCGGGTTTGTTATCAAATCATTTGTCTCGAACTCGTGTGTCAACTCTGGTTTATCCTCTGGCTCAGACCCAAGTTTTTGAATATACTGATGAAACTCTTAGCTTTTTTGATCGCGCCCGCGCCCTCGACAGCTTCTTGGAAGTACCGTGGACAGCACGCCGTTCAGCTTTTCCTGGTGTCCAAGAGCAACATACTTCTTTAGAGACATACAATTTCCTCGATTTCTTCCATCTAGAGCACCTAACCTTAGGTAGGTAGGTAGCCTGTGAAGGGCACGTCGCAAGTATGTGCCTAGTTACGGTCAGCTCATGCCCGGCTTGCACGGAGCTTTGGTTTTCCTCTTCTTTTCATCGAAATCAGAATCTTCCCGAGGTCCTGATCTCCAGCGATCACAGCAAGAAGAAGATCTGAATGAGGTAGGTACCTAAGGTAGGCTGATGCAGGTTGTGGTTTCTGCGACATTCCGATCATGAGCAAGTTGGGATGCCAGGGGTGTCTTCATCCAAGTAGGCAACTACCTACACGTAGGTTCCTCCTGTAACTGGCATGCAGTCGCGGCCAAAGGGATGCGCGATTACTCGATCTGATTGTTGGCCCGTAGCTGGTTGTGCAACCTGCTCAATACACGAGGAAGGCAGCTGGAGGTCCTGGGAAGTGTGTGAGGTAGGAAGGAGGCTCGAATCTAAGTTGAAGAAGAGAAGCTGCATGAAGGTTCAGGTAGTAACGATGGGGATCGGGCAAGTAAGGTACCTAGGCAGCCAGATAGCGGCAAGGAGCGACCTCAAGCAAACGAGAGAGCGTGAGGTGCCTGTCTAACCTAAATATGGGGGGTGAGTTTCCGGATCGCTGGTGGTTCAGAGGGCGTAGAGGCGTGGATCTAGTAAAGTTATGGGATTGAGGAAATCTAAGTTTCCGTGCTCCACGGTTGGATGGCTGAGAAATGCGCGATTCTGCGGATCTAAAGCGCAAAAGTGCAAGTGGATCGCGGAAAAAGTTGCGAATCTAGGGGCTTTGGGGATAAGACAATAACCAACATGTACATTGGGAAAGATTGAGCTTTTCGTCAACCGCTGCTCTGGCTTGGGTAGCAAGGCCTCCTCCATCCTCTCATCGCCGCTCAAAACAAACACTGACAACCTTCTGTCCACTCTTCCCCCCAAAGCTAAAACTAGGATACCTCACCCTATCCCTAAACACAAATTCTAGCCTCCCTTCCTCACCGGCTCCCTCAAACCACCTCCTCAACTCCTCCTCGGTCCAATTGCAACTCGTCAGCACAAACAGTCCGCCCTTCTTGACTAACGGCGCCACCTTCTCGCTGTAACTCTCACACACTCTGCGACCGGCAGAATCAAGCGCGGGAGAGAGCGATATGGCGTCAAACGTCCCTTTGTCGAGGAGAACATCGAAACCCGCCCCGCCATCGCCATCACCATTTAAACCGGAGGAATCTGCAGGAAGCCAGGAACCAGCGGCGGAGGTCAAAATGTTCCATTCGTGAAAAGCTATGTGGCCGGTTTCTGGAGAAATAGAAGAACGGGAAGCAGCAATTTGCTTCGCCAGCTCCACACTTGCGGCGCTGTAATCCACACCCACCATCCGCCCCGTCCATCCGGCGTCGCGGAGCGCGAAGAGCATGTGCCCGTTTCCGGTACCGAGATCGAGGATGGTAGACGGATTTGGTGGAGCGGTGGCATCAATTACAGTCGCAGAGGGGTCAGAATTGGACTTGATCAAAACGCCATCCTCCGCCAGATCGTCTAGGAAATCAATGATTTTCTCCTCAGCGTCGGCGTCGGAGAACCATATGGTGCCTTCGTCGGGATCTGCGCTGCCGGAGGAGGTACTGTGGTTTGCGAGTTCGCGGGTGTACGCTTCGTCCCAGCTGTGGTTGAGATGTTACCAGAGAGTATGAAAACAACTGAGCGGATTGATTGGTTTTAAGGTTCAACTTTAATTGGAGAATTTGAAAGCTGGAGAAGTCTGGACGCATAGGGATTGAATTGAGAATTATGGAGACTACCTCGAGAACGTACTATTCTTTTGTGCCCAATTCACTCGGTGCGAGATGCTCAACCTTGGAAGTCGTAGTCATGATTGTGGGAGAAGTTTGAGTTCAAAGAGGGTCACGACGAAATGCAACGCTTGTTCTCTGATACGGAACTTCAAATTCGCATCTCACACTTCCGTGGTAGCTCTAGTATTGGTGGCCCATCCTATCCAGCTTTCTTGGAGTTGACGGAAAGCCTAATTGGGTTAGCTTCATCTGGGTTTGCTATGTTTGCATAGTATGGAAGAACGACGGGACATCGACGAGTGAACAATTTCGGCTTCACTCGAGTCAGCGAACCAGATGGCTGTCAAGATCAAGGGAAGGGAAGAAATACCGAGCTTCCTTATCAAAAACCAGAAAATTATGGACTCTACATCAGTTGTGCACTTGCACTCAAGTCAATCTTGGAAGGGCCCATAAGCCCACGACTTCACTTTCAGCAAAGCATTGAGAACTTCGTGTTTCATATGATATGCATTTGCCTATCCGCCGCTCAGAGCTCCGCCCACGCCAGGAGGCCTACCTATCTAGACCACTCCACTATGGGCGAGAGCAGCCATGATAAACTACCACTATCTAGCAGTCGCACCACATCCTGTGGCTGCATAGCAGGGTGGAAGTCAGAAGAAAGAAAATGGGTATTATTCAACAAACACAGCCAGAGAATACCCAACCCTCGCCCGCCCGCACCAGTGTCCCAGAACCTCCAAAGAAAAAGGAAATCCATACTATATAGATAGTGGTTGTGGTAATCATGTTCCCGTAGCGTGATGGATTGCTGAAACCATGCAAAAACAAAAAAAGAGATACTGAGGGCAGAAAATCGGAGATGACAAAAACAATAGGAAGTGGAAGACCAGCCCAGAGCGTCAGTCTTTTGTGCAAATGCAATCCATGCATGCAGATGGGTGATCCGGACAGAAAAACAAGACCATGTCACCTACAACTTGTAAAGTCGAGGTAAAAAGATGAAGGGAACTGAAACGGGGGGAAGTCCCACCAAAGCAAATCAAACAAGGTGCTGCCATCCCTCCCACCATCGCCGAATACGCCTCCTTATTCATCATGACCAGAAAGCACTTTTGTGACGGCTGAAAGACCTCTTCTTTAGACTGCAAAAGTCTGCATATCCGCATCTTCCCATCCAGCTATCATGTTTGTGTCGCCCCTGGCGCCTTTTCCAAACATACCATCCCAGTCATCCAGATCGATATGGCCCATGGTGTCCATGTCAAAAATCTCATCGGGGCCGATCACCACACCCGCCATGTTCAAGTCCGCCACGTACTGGGCATCCATGCTCATAGAAGGAAGATCCTTGTGCAGCACAGCGTCTTTTGCAAACCAATCGCTCAACCCATCAATCGTCATGTTCAGATTCAGCTGATCACCTTCATTGATGTCGCTGTTCTTGCTGGTCGCGGTACTCGCAGGGGTTGCGGCCGATGGTGAAGACGTGCTCGGGGCGGATGATGTCCCTTGAGAGGAATCTGTGGGTCGAAGAGCCCAGTCACTCTTGAAGACCTCAGGGGTGAAGTTGTTGAGCTCGGCAAATATGTCGGCCAACTCGCCGGGCTTGATCTCGCTGTCTTGCCATGCATCGAGCTCGGCGCCGAAATCGATCTCTTCGACAGCGTCGGTCATCTGTACATCTTGCTTTTGCGCAGCCGTTTCTGCTTTGGCAGAAGCTTCCTTGACGGCTGCCCCGGCTTGTGCGCCCGCTTTTGTTCCAGCTTGTGGTTGCTGGCGTGCGGCCGGAGAGGCCTTGGAGGGCGTGCCCATGCTGGTCTGGGTGCCTACG
The DNA here is from genome assembly GCA_010015705.1 of Aulographum hederae CBS 113979. Taxonomy (NCBI): domain Eukaryota; kingdom Fungi; phylum Ascomycota; class Dothideomycetes; order Aulographales; family Aulographaceae; genus Aulographum; species Aulographum hederae. The sequence goes on from ML977155.1 coordinate 307,243, forward strand.
CGAGCCATAGGAGTTGTAGCCTCCTGCTTGATCTTCACTGCGTCCTTTCCCAACGCTGGCACCTTGGCACCTTGCTGAAGTTTCGCACCTTTGCCGGCAACTTTCTGGTCAACAGGACGCTTCGACGTACCATCCGGGTTCAGACCAAGAGCTTTGGCGGCAACTTCATGTGCAAATTTGAGCGGATCGTCAATCTGTACGTGATTGTCCTTTGCATGCGAATCAAGTTCGGGCTGCGAGTTGAAGCTCCTGCCGAAGCACTCCGGATGGGGACATATGAATGTAGGCTTGGGTGCCTCCGCTGGAGGCTGCTGGCGTTGCAGCTTCGGCGAAATAACCTTTCCGACCTGAGGAGAAGAGGAAGGGGGAGTGGGCTGGGCTGGAGTGGACACCGTGCTCTGCCCAGTCCTGGCCTTTTTCTTTGGTGGCTGCTTCAATTCGAGAGGAGCAGCCGCCGCTGGCCCACCGTACAGAGGGACGCCCTGGGGTGAAGCATGGCCGAGCGGAAAGTGTGGTGGGTGCGTCGAGGTCGGTGCTGGCGGCGGCTTGGACTGCGTTCGCTTGTGCTGCGCAGGTGTGTTTCGGAGCATTTGCTGCTGTTGCTCCAGGTTGCTCGCATTGAGTTGCTGCTGAGCCTGCTGCTGAGCCTGCTGAGCCTGTTGTGGTTGTTGGACCTGCGGCGGTTGCTGAGTTTGCTGCGATGGCAGAGGTTGCTGTTGTGGAGCTTCCGCTTGGGGTGCTGGCGCGGTCTGTCCAGACGCAGCGTCTCCCTGCGATTGGGCTTGGGCCATGCTTTGTAACTTCTTAAGCATAGTAGCAACAAAGGTATGTATCTTATCCAGAAGCCTCTCAATCTCCTGCGGAGGGAAGGTGATACTGTTGTTGAGCTGATAGCCCTGGTCGGTTTGGTGGATTTGTCGAAACAGAATGGTTTTGATCTGCAGCAGCTGCATGAGCGACTTCTCGGTCCGTTCCAGGTGAAGATACCGCAAAGCACAGGTTTCCAGGCTCTCAATGAACCGCTTCTCGCCTTGCAGTTTCTGATTTAGGTGCGCGCGCATTTGGGGTGCGATTGGAACCTCAGCATTGGTAGGTATGCTTGCTTCCACGTCCTTTGCCAGCTCCTGGTACCTCGCCTTGAGTTGGGCCGGAATCGGTGGAAGTTTGGCAACCCCTTGACCTTGTTGAGCGGCGAGGTTGCCTTGACCGCGGGCAGCCATATGAGCGCGCTGCTGAGGCGTCAGTGTCTGGTTTTGCTCGTTCACAATGCCTGGTCGTTGCTGGGATCGTGAAGGCTGCATTGCAGGAGCTTGCGGCGCTGGAGCATTGGGGTTTGGAATTTCAACGACATCCTCAATGGGCCTCTTCTTTTGGTTCTGTGGAGCTGGAGCGGGTTGCGCTGGTGCTTGGGCTTGCTTGTTCGGAGTTTGCATCGGTTGTGCCTTGTTCACCGATGGAGTCTGCTGGGGTTGCGGCTGTGGTTGAGCTCCTTGAGGACGCTGCGGCTGCGGCTGCGTCTGCTGTTGAGGTATATTGGCATTGGGACCTGGCTGGAACGGCTGCCGAAGCTGCTGAGGCATCTGCTGCTGTTGCTGCTGCCTCTGATTTGCCTGGTGCTGCTGCTGCATTTGTTGCATCTGGTGCATCTGCTGTTGCTGCTGCATTTGGTTCCTCACCTGCTGGTTGCGCTGGTGCACCAGGAGCATGTGTTTCCGCAGGTCATCGTCATTGAGATTGTTCAATTGAGGCTGTGTAGAGGCGTTTCGCATCCGGAAGAGCTGGATATCCGAAGGGGATGGATTGACCAGATTCACTGCCCCTTGCTGTCCTCCCATGTTCTGATGTTGTTGCATTTGATTGCCCATCATACCGCCAGGTACCATATTGGCCTGTGGAGCAGGCCCACTCGGTTGCCCAGGCAGATTTTGGCCGGCGTTCATGGCGTTCATCTGGGGATTCATCCGCCCTTTTGTCATGTGCAAGAAATGCATCCGTTGCATCTTTTCGATGGACACGGCATCTAGGCCACCCTGTGGTTGAGGGTTTCTTATGGCCCATTCGCGAAGCTGGCCCCAGGTTGTGATATCCTGGGGTGGGTTGAAACCCGAGTTGGAAAGCATTTGTCGAGGGAAAGGCCGCTGGTTCATTTGTGCTATGATTTCGGGAGGGATGCCCCTAGCTTGGGCCGCGGCCAGCATGGCTTGCTGCTGATTCATGTTTTGTTGCTGCGGAAGCTGCTGCCCCATCATGCTCATCTGAGGTTGCGGTCGCTGCATCATGTTCTGTTGCATACCACCAGGTCCGGTCTGGAAATGGGTAGGAGGAGCATTGCCCTGCTGACCCGTCTGCAGTCCGGGTTGTTGGCCGGCAGCCATTCTATTCTGGTGCTGAAGGAAGAGCCGCTGGATGGCGCCCTTGTAGCCTTCATCATCGAGACTTTGGAGCTTCTGAATGCTAGCTGGAGGTAGCATTGACAAAAGCTGTGGGGGAATTTGCCGCCGATTGCCTTGCATGGCCATGGGATTTCCTTGGGCTGCAGCATGTCGTTGTTGTGCCATTTGCATGGCTCGCATGGCGTTCGGGTCAGGTTGCACAGCTGGCGGCATCGGCACTTGCGAGACGACAGACTGCGGGCGCGGCTGAGGTGTAGCACTACCATGTTGGTTTGGGACAGCAAGCGGAGTGGTCAACAGCGGCATCGCCGGGCTCTGCTGGGGTGGCGCAGAGTTCAACCCGCCAACTTGACCACGCAAGTTCATTTGAGCCGCCTGCTGTCGCGCAGCCTGAGCCTGTGCAGCTTGAGCTTGTGCAGCTTGAGCTTGTGCAGCTCGAGCGTGGGCTTGGGCTTGCAAGTGCTGATTCTGTTGGAGGTTCATCATCGGCTGGCCTCGTTGTCCGGGCATGTTCTGCGGCAGTCCGTTTTGGCCTTGTTGCATCCCCATTTGGCCCATCCCTAGGGGGTGCTGAGTCGCGGGCACCACCTGACCACCCGCCTCTTGCAGTCGCATGGCATCGGCCTGCTGACTGGCCATCTGTGCAAAGTTGAAGTCGGGCTGGCCGCCTTGGGAACTTCCAGGTGGGTTCATTGTGTTTGCCTGGTTCTGGACGGTCTTCTGAGACTGGTCGGAGTTTGGCATGCCAGGGAAATTCATGTTCTGCGGTCCTGTGTTGTTCATACCATTCATCATGGCGTTGTTCCGTTGGGTTTGGAGAATTTCCTGCGCTCTGGGCAGGAAGTGAATAACGAGCAGGTCCATGCCATTTTGGCGCATGCTCATGAGCTTTGCCGGGGCAATCTTCTGGGCGACGCTTTGTCTCAAGGCTTCCTTTTCGTTCTCAGGGACGCGTTGTGCAAGAGTTTGCGCGATTTGATGGACTCGCATCTGCTCTTGAGGAGTAAGTGCTGCTCGTCGCTGTTGCGGGACTTGTTGTCCGTTCTGAGCTTGCTGGGAAAGCTGGTTCTGCATCGGCTGAGCAGATGGCTGATTCTCGGGCATCGATGGTGGGTTTTGAGGGTTGTTCGGGATCGGAGATGGCTGCATCTGGTGCTGGAGCTGAGGAGGGAATGCGGGCTGTGGAAACTGGGCGTTTGGCTGGCTGGACATGGCATTTTGATGCTGGTTCTGCGGCATCATTCCCCGCTGTTGCATCATGCCTTGATTCATTTGCTGCTGCATTGCAAGGCCTGCTCGTTGTTGCCGCTGAGCATGGATGTTCTGGAGGAATGCGCGAACCTTCTCCGAGTAAATGTTCTATGCCAAAGTTAGCAAACAGTGTGCGTGCCGAGCAGGATGTGTCTTACCTCGTCACTGCTTGCTCTGAGGCACTGCTCCTCGACGCCCATGGCACGCTGGACGAGGTCGCTAACGCCGGCTTGTGGGCGAGCCAAGCGCAACGACGATATGCTGTGAACAGTTAGCTACTGTACGTGTCCTCTAGACGAGGGGACACTTACATTTCCCAAACGAGGCCAACGCGCTTCGCTGGGGCAATACTGGCCGCAAATCCGCTCTGCTGAGACTGGAGTCGGGTGAAGTGCATGGTCAGCTGCGACCGAATATTGTTGTTGCTCGCACCGGCTGGGGCTTGGCCCTGGCCGCCCATGCCGTTCTGCATGTTGTTCGGGTTGTTCATGGCGTGGATGTGTCCTGCGCCTAAGCGCAACGCCGGGGACGGGAAAGAGTAGTGTCGACCTGGGTGCTCATGCGTGGAGGAGTGGGGTCGCGAGGTAGTCGTGGGTTGGAGGAGTGAGTGAGGAGTCACGGCGGAGCGGCGAGGGTGATGAAGGGCTGTAGCTATGGGTACCGGGCGCAGGTTGGTGCCAGTTACAGTGAGGCTTCGTTGTGACACCGGCCGGTGTGATCAGAGCGAGAGCGACAAAGAGACTGCGGACCGGCAAGCAGCAGCAGGCCGAGCGAAGCCGCAAATATTCCAACGAGAGAGGGTTTGTGGGCGGTTGGTGGGAAGAGTCGAGATATGGGCTTCGTGGCCGCTTCGCCCAAGGTGAGGTGGAAGGCGTTGCTGAGTTGGCGACTGTTGTTGGCGGCGTGGCTGACGATGGAGGGCAACGGCCGTCGCACTGCAAGAACTCGACCCAAGTCGTTGCTCCAAGCGCTCCGGACGGGACGAGGGAAGCAAGCAGGAGGGGCGCAGGTGGGGGAGCGCCAGAGGGCAAGGAGGGGAAGGGCGGAGGTGTGGAGAGGAGAATGATGGTGAGTGAGGTGAGAGAGTGAGGAAGCGTTGCAGGCGTGGGAGGTGAGGATGGGATGGGATGGTCTGGATGGGGGCAGTGGATGGAGATGGGATGGGATCTGCCAACCAACGCTAGCCTCATGGATGTCGAAACTGGGCGAGTGGCCCAGCCAGCCCTTCCACCCAAATAGGCTGCCTGCAACAGGAACGAATAATAACATAAAAGACGAGCAAGCGCAGGGCAAAGCACAAGTATAACAAGGCAATTGCAGTACGGAGTACTCGTCTGTCGATGCTGCTCTCAGGACCTGAGTGAGGACTTGCGATATCTGTCCCCCTCCATCCTCGTGCTGAAGCTCCCCTCCCCACACGAATCGCCCAGTGATGCGCCCAAAAGGGCCCAAAACCCAAGCTGCAACAAGACGCCTCACCAAGCTCGACGCCCGCAGCCGCCAGTCTATCTCAAACCGCCTCCTGCCTGGCGCGCGTCCTCAAGTCGCCTGCGCTGTGCCGTTACCACGAGCACTTGGAGCAAGAATAATGAAGACGGAGCGGCCTCATGGTGACCGGCAGAGGACGGATACTCCGGGGTGCTTGGAGTGATGGCGCATCGTCAGGGTACCTCGAAAGGCGCCAGCACCGCTTCCGCTAATCGCGGGACCTAAACTAGCTGGCTTGCAAGTTGACGCCGTCGACCGTTTATAGCAAGCCGTCGCCCTGGCCCGCCCAGCGCCGTCCCTCGCAGTCGCCTGTCGCCTGTCTGACGCCAGCTCTAAACGCTGCGTCGCATCACCACCTCATATCACTCTCCCGTCTCCACGTCTTCCGATGCCTCGATCAGCTTCAAGTTCTCCTGGCCGAGTCCAGCTCGTGAAGGCATCTGTCATGCTCGACGCTCCGGCATCTGTCGACGGCGCTGACAGCGGGCAGGCCCCTCGAGCTGCGACATTTCCCTCGCCTTCGTGCCTCCAGGGTTGACTGCAGCTGCGCGAAATTGCCAGGATGTCCCTGATCAGCAGCCTCGGATGGCTAATGACAGCGACCTGTGATGCCGGGACGTCGCCTCACTGGGTCTTGTCACGAGCACCACCACAAACACTCGGCCCAATGAAACCCAAGCGACGAGACGACTCCATCCGCCTGATTCTCGCATAGATTGCCTCTGCTGCTCGACTCTGCGCGACTGTGTTCGACGGCCGCGCAACAGCCTGGTCTTGCTCCCGCCTCTTCCTCGTCTCCACGCGGTTTAGACGACCTCTTGACGCTGAAGCCTGTGTCCCGGTCGAGCTGCGAACTGTGGCCTTGGCGGCATGTGTGTACCTGTTTCATGAGTCCCCGACAAACATGCATCGTGCATGTGGTCCTTGGGAAGACAATAGGTAGGTATCGGGTACGCTGGCTATTGGTTGTAACAGAGCTGTTATCTCGTTCGAAGCGTCATCGTCGTCGTCAAGGTCTCAGAAAGTGATGTGAGAGGTGCTAGTTTCCCTGATGCTCAATCATCTTCAATTCTCACTTCACCAAGGTGAGAAGTGGTTTTTTTTCCTAATGCTCTTTCATTCTCTCTTCTCACTTCACTTTGTTGTCTCTTCTGTGTTCAAATCTTCCAAGATCAGCTGTAAACCATGTGATTCGGCCTCGAAGATGCAATTGTAGTCGGCTGTGGTCATGCATGTTAGATACAGGAAGAGCGAGTGGTAGAAAATGCCTGGTTTCTTACTGAGGTAGACTGTGATGCTTCAGTGTTCTCGGACAAGCAGATCTCATGGGTTGTCGTTGAAGTAAGAAGAACGTGGTGATGTTGAATTGGGAAGGAGCTCAAGGTTAAACAGAGCGTGTTAGGTCAATGGTCAACGGAATCATCAACACACAACTTTAGGCACCTGACTCATTATGTTTGATCCCAGCTGTCACATATCACACACTTCCAGATGCAAAGCTATTTGGGAACTAGCTGGCTAGTTCCATCAATCAATCACTATCCAGTCCAACAAGACCGAGTATCTGTGCCGCTACTCCTCTCGCAAAATCCTCATCGTTGATAGCCATCTGCTTGTCCACCATTTCAATCCCACTGTTTGCCAACCCTTCTTGCAATGTGGTGAATAACGCCTCGTCAGCTTTCTCGTCGGCGAATGGACCACCAGGAACGCTGACTATGCTGACTCCGCCCCGGGGTATCCAAACCTTGACCAACTCTTTGTTTGGGCTCTGTAATAGCCTTTCTACTATGAAGCGTCCTACCTGTTTGTTTTCCTCCACGTTCGTCCGCATCAGTGTAACATTTTCGTTATGCTTGAGCAGCTTTCTCTCGCTGTATCTCTCTGGTACTGTCCTCCAAGGTCCAAAATTCACCATATCGCAAGCACCGACGCTCAGTACCAATGGGATGCTTCTCTTCGCGGCAGCCTCCAGCCTATCGGGGCCGGCGCTCATGTTGCCTCCTGCTATGTAGTCGCAAATCTCTGTTGTTGTGAGGTCCAATACAGCATCGAGTCCATCCTCTTCTATCAACCTCTCCATAGCTTTTCCGCCCGTGCCTGTGGCATGGAATACGAATGTCTCTACCTTTCCGGGATACTTTTCATCAATAAATGCCCGCACGTGGTCCACGCACGGCGTCGTTACACCAAACATGGTGATGCCTAGTCTCACCACTTTCTTATCTCCCTTCTCCTTCCCCGATTCTTCTGACCTTTGCTTGTATGCTTGTGCCATCCCGCTGATTGCAGCAGCCGCATTTGAAAGTATTGTCTGTAATAGCCCATTCAGCCCTGCCACGTCGACAATTGACGGCAAAAGGATGATGTCGCTTTCGCCGACAATCTCTTTTGTTTCTCCGGCCGCGACAGTGGAGACGATGAGCTTCGGGAGCCCGAGAGGAAGAGTCCGCATCACGCTGCTCGCGAGACTGGTTCCCCCGCTACCGCCCGCGCTTACAATCGCATGGAATGGATTCTGCGTCTGCAACGTGGAAAGGTAGGAGGTTGTCAGAGATGCGAGCTCCGCGAGGAGGTCTGCGCGATCGAGAGAAGACAGGTCGGAAGTAGACGACGCATTGGCGAGGAGGTCAGCGTGGGAGACGTTGATGGCGGGGTTGGAAGAAGGTTTGCGGCCGACGTCAATGAAGGTAATGGTGGCGTCAGGGAGCTGTTGCAGGATGCGCGAGTGGAGGAAGAGGAGCTCATGGAGCTTGGTGTTGCAAGTCCCGAATAATACGACGTGGGCCATGATTGCAAAGAGAAAGGAGACGCATCTGTCAGATGAAGACCAGATGAAGTCGAGCTTGCGGCCTGTTTAAGCTTCATGGTTCTTTTTCCAGGGTTCCGCCCGTTGAAGAATGCGGGGATGAGCCACACGCGGGCGCGGGCCGCACAGGCCTGTGGACGTCATCCTGCCGAAGCCCGTCGATCCCCGTTCCCTACGCCTCCATGTCAGCATATCAGCCCTGGAAGAAGCCTGCGTCGGAGCTTTGCAGAGCCTCATCAATTTGACAACATTTATTCGTCACCTCCCTATTTGGAAGAGTATTGGTTTTCTGCTGGGTCTGGGAAATATTCACTCCCCGCTATGTCGCCCCCAACATCGAGGACCGAGATCCTGGCCAAGCTGAGGGCGCAGATTGCAGAGGGAAAGCCAATTGTGGGCGCCGGCGCAGGTAAGAGGGACCATTCATGTTTGGAGAAGAGCGTTGGTTGACTGAATGGTGCGGCAAGGCATTGGGCTGTCTGCAAAGGGAATAGAAGAAGGAGGCGGTGATCTGATTATCATCTACAATTCGTACGGCTCCCCTTTTGCTGCTGCCATTGTCACCCACACTCGCGTACTATACTAACTATCATTTATCCCAGGGGACGTTTTCGTATGGCAGGGCGAGGTTCTCTCGCAGGCCTGATGCCCTATGGTAATGCCAACGATATCGTCCTCGAGATGGTACATCCCCCTGTCCTCATTCCCTCTTTCTCACCAAGCAACTTCGTAACGAACCCACTTCGTTTAGGCCAACGAAATCCTCCCCATCCTAAAAACCACTCCACTCCTCGCCGGCATCTGCGCCACGGACCCTTTCCGCTCCCTCCCCCAATTCCTCACCACCCTCAAGTCTCTCGGCATAGCCGGCGTCCAAAACTTCCCGACCGTCGGCCTCATCGACCACGACTCGGTTTTCCGCGCCAACCTCGAGGAGTCGGGCATGGGCTACGACGCCGAAGTCGCCCTCATCAAGCTCGCCCATGACATGGACATGCTGACCACGCCGTACGCGTTCAACGTCGACGAGGCGCGGCGGATGGCGGAGGCGGGTGCCGATGTCGTGGTTGCGCATATGGGGCTGACGGCGAGCGGAGGGGTTGGCGCGAAGAGCGGGAAGACGCTCGAGGAAAGCGTGAGAGATGTGCAGGCGATTAGGGATGCGGCGGTCGAGGTTAACAAGGATGTTATTGTACTGTGCCATGGCGGCCCAATTGCCATGCCTGAGGACGCGGAGTTCGTGCTAAGTAGGACGAAGGGCGTGCATGGATTTTATGGGGCGAGTAGTGTGGAGAGGCTGCCTGTTGAGAAAGCTATCAAGGCGACTGTGGGAGAATTTAAGGGATTGGGCTTTGGGAAGCACGAGTAAATAGAAAGTAGTTCGCCCAAACGGAGTCTGTTAGTAAGATCTGATAGTATACTACATTTGAGAAGCTAGAGTGTTGTGTCGACCTGTACATGGATCATACCTCATCATCTTCGAATTTCGGAAATAAGATTACAGCTCGGCCCAGAGACGACCTCACATTCTAGGACACTTTCTCTGAGAGCATCTCTAGGTTGCTTGTTGTTCTACTTCTCCTTTTCCCTTACTTTTTGTGTGATCCTTTCAGTCCGCTCAAGAGTTAGGAAATTTTAGCTGCTAAGTGCTGCTAGTAAATCGGTTGACAGCCGTTGGACTCGTCTAGAAGTCTACCGATTTTCTAGCTCCAGCCTCAACGTCGCACAATTGAAATCGGTAAATCCCATCGTACGTCAAGCAAGATCACGTGAGAGTAGCCAGCTCCCTCCACACACCGCTTGGGGACTACTTTACATTAAATAACCGCCGAGATGGAACGAACATCGATACATAGATCTCCAAATTGGCGGACAGTGGAATGTTTTCTGTGCAGTTACAATCAGCAAGGTCTGAGAAGAGAAAAAGATTCTTCTTGTCTTCTTTAGGTGGAAGAGACGAATGAAGAGACGAATGAAGAGACGAACATGAAACAGGAAAATTAGGAGACGACCTGACGTGTCGGCACACGGAATGACATGGGGACATCCCTTGTTGCCGTCGAGGTAGACGGTGGATCTTGCGAAGCTATTTGTCAAGCCCATCGCCCGTGATAGTGAAACTGTCATTGCCCAGATGTCAGCCTTCTTGCTGTCTTCATCAGAGGAGCGCGGATTCGGATAAAGCCCTTCCGAAGCCGCATCTCGAGAGTCGTTGCATAAGGCTGGCCTAGCCCCGTCTTGGTAAGCGCCATCTGCTCCCTCGACGCCGTTGAGGTAAGTCTTACGCAGTCCGCATCTGACGTCATAATAAAGCTTGAACCTCAGGCGCTTCCAAATAACCCCCCCTAAGCATGACCCAAGACGCACCGTTTCCACGTCGGGAGGGGGAAAGGAAGCTTGCGCAGAACCCTGAGGCTCGGTGTTGTCTTGTCCATATGTAGTTCTTGGCTCCTCTGCTCTTTCGCGTCTGTGTTCATTTGTTTTGATTGAGAAGGGAAGGGATTGGAATGGGAAAATCGGCATCATAGCGCATGGACTTTCGCTGTCTGAGAAGGGGCGCACTGATATTGGGGACCGCAGATGGTGATTGCCCATCCGAAGCAGAGACGGGAATCGTCATCGCTTTTGTGACTGATGCTGAGAAGGACCTACCCTTATCGCACCCCGACCTCAAAACTTTCCGTGACGCTCCTTTCTCCCTCGATTTCTCATCATCCATCTCAAGGTCTCACCGTCCCCCCATCCGCCCAAGCAGCACATCATAACCCGGTGCTCCTCGCCCTTCTCTGGACACAGAACATACAGTATCCGTTTCATCGTCTTAATCCCAACATTGTGTCATCAATAATATACTCTTCTTCTTCTCCCATCCATTCCGTGTGCTTGCAGATTTTCTCCGCCGCTTTGCCCCGTTCGATATCCGACAAAGCCGCTTTCACCACAAGATCCGCAGACTCGTCCCAAACCATCCATCCGCACACACGAGACCTGCTGCACCCCACAAACCGCCATAGCACCTCCATCCGCCTCTCATAACAAGTCCAACACAACACCCCCAAACCAAACCCAACCTCACCCATCCGCCACCACCACAATGGCAGTAATCTGGGGCCTCGACCTCAAGGAGATCCAATGGGGCAAGTTCAAGAACAGCAACATGTGGAACACCACCTACCACCTGCGCCGCACCAAATTCATCGTCTACCAACTGGCCATGATCTTCTGCGTCGTCAGCGAGTCCCTCGGTACCGCCGCCCTCTCCGACTACCTCGACCAGCAAGACGACGTCGCGCGCCTCAACCCCAACGCCGAGGTCCACAATAATGACTTTGTCGGTGCCTTCAGCTACAACATTTTCGTCGGCGTCTACGTCGCAACGATCTTCGGCGCTGCCTTCTTCTTTGACTTGTTCTGGCCTGAGAGGCAAGAAAGCAAGGCAGTCAAGATTGCGTGGAGGGTTTGCAGCGTGTTGGCTGTGATATTCGTGGCGAGTTCGGCCATCTTGCTGACGGTGATCTTGTTCACTCATCATGCGTTCATAACGGGATTGGCGCCGGAAGAGGGGGACAGGCTACTCGAGGAGACGCATACGACGGGTCAGAGTCCGCTGAGTTATCGGACGAACGGGAGAGGCATTGCCAGTGTCGCCTTCATCTGGCCCGGCTTCCTGGCTACTATTGGGAGGTAAGTGTTGTTATCCCCAGTTCTGCGCGCCAGTAACAGTTGCTGATTGCTTCCCATAGCTGCATTCTCATGTTCTACTCGCTCGCCCACATTGACCAACTTGGTCCGTTCTCCACGCACGCTCGCAATGAGAAGTCCGCTTACCCACCCTCAACCACCGATGGGACGGACCGTAACGAGAGCGCTGTGCCAACCAATGCGGCTGAAGAGCCAAACGCAAACTTGCACCCAGGATTCGAGCATGCGTAGAGGATTGTATTTCGGAGTCGAGATTCATAATACTTCGTCTTGGATAAGGTTACTTAATCGACAATACCCCACCTTATTGGAACTGTCTGATGAGCATCAAGCGAGGCGTTGGAGTGGAAAGGAGAAAGGCGAAAGTGTTGAATGCGAAGGAAGTCAAAGAGAAAAATGGAGAGGAGAGTCGCGGGGTTGTAATTATTTTCTTTTGTCATTGTCGATACCAGCATTCGTGCGGTGTTTGTCAGGAGTTCCATCCTGTACTAGTTTCAGCATAGCGGCTGTTTTCGCGTCAGCCTTCGTCATCATGATTCATTCGGTCATTGTGCTTCTGGGAGACAGACAAGCCACGAACAGGGAGTTCGGGCTGTAGTAATTCTGACAGAGAAAGATGAAAATCGAGAGCCTTGTCGCCTAAATATTTTGTGTGCTCATGATGCTACTGTATGGGTATATGTGCAATTTACACCGTCCTTCGATCCGTCATTACCCGGACGATGCTGCCTGGTCCTGCAATATCAATGACCTGGGATCGGGGTTAGCATTTGTACTAGGTAATTGTTCAGATCTCTCCCTTTCCGGCGGAAAATTGTTTGACAGAAAGGGGGTCAAAAACCAGAAATGTCGATAGATTAGGAGATTCAGGGGTAAGTTGAGGGAAAAGATTGCGCCAGTGCGAGGAAACTCGTGGGATGGTGAATAACGCGAAAACGCTCACCTTCTCGTGCCAACTCAACAAAACACTCATTGCTTGTCCACCGCCCTCTCCTCCACCCCGACCGTGTATTTGTGAGAAACCGGTCGGTTGCGGCGACATCATTTTCTGGGATGGTGCGGACGAAGTTTGGGACATGCCTCGGTAGCTATAGTGAAGTGGATATGTCAGTTCTGGAGACCACATGCCGCACATTTTAGGCATGGATGGATAGGGGAGAGTTGGAGCCTGATCTAGATCTGGTGAGGGACGTACATATACTTCATCAGCGTATCCAGCACTTCTGTCCCGCCCTCAGACTGGTATATCCGGCTCAGTATAGGCGTCATATCCGCCTGGCGAATCGACTGGAGGATCTCGGTGATGGTTGCAAGATGAACCTCCTAGGAATTCGAGAGATCAGCAATTGTCTTCTTCAATCCCAAAACCTCCTTTTTCTCCCCGCCAAAACCCAGAGCTCGTGAAGAATTTCTCAAATCTGTTGGACTAACCTTCCCCTTCTCATCCGCGCCATACGGCGCCGTCTCCAACGCGCCCCTCAGAGCGCCCTCGCTGTCCCCACCTCGCAGCAGCTGCCGTATCTGGCCCGCGAGCCCTTGCACTTCGCTTGTGGGGACGGGCGCAAGGGCGGGGGTGAGGCTCGTGAGGTCGAAGTTTGCGGGCGAGTCCGGGTCGAGGGCGTCGATGTTGATGGTGCGCCAGTTGATGTTTGCCATGTTGGTGGAGTGGTATGTTTGTGTGCGTGTGTGGTTTGAGCTGTTTCTTCTGACAGTGGAATGAGGGGTATGGGCGGGGCAATTGGGAGGTTCGGTTTGAGGCACAGTCGGGGAAGACTCCGTAGTCGGCGCAGGGGTGAGGAGGTGGAACTGGTGTTGAGTTGGAATTTGTGGGGTGCGTAATGAGGTGAGGCAGAAGCTCAGAGCCTCCACTCAGAGCTGAGGCGGGATGTGCCGTGTCGGCAAGGTTGGCGCTCGCCAAGAGCTCCCGGTCATGTGACACGATCCCCAACCTTACCTTGGTAACGCTACACATGCAAGGGTCGGCTGCATAGAGAAAAAGCAAAGGAAATCGTTCGTGATCCTTGCAGTGGAAGCGCCTTTTTCTAGGAAAGGACGATCTGTCACGGGGGAAGCAAACCCGTCCAGCCGGACGTCACACAGATCGCGACCGACAGCCTGGCAAGTGGTTCCCCAGGAGTGGGTCAAGAGAGTACACACAAGGCAGGGGAGGGGAGGGGAAACAAGTCAGGAATGCAGCGTTTGATAGAATTGATTCTGATTACAAGGGTTTCTTTCTAAGGGTACACACATCATCTGTACCTGGGTAAGGCTTGCTCCCGAGGTGCCCGACTTTTGCTTGTCTAACGATGCACAGGGTGACTGATCCTCGCCTCTCCCCTCCCCTTCAAGCTCTAAGCCACAGCGGCCAGGAAACACACAAGTCCCAGTGCAGAAAAGCGGTAGAATGTCATACGTTCGACAGAGCCTTCCAATGACAGAAGCCACAGCGCCCGTCCATCGAACAAGAAAAAGCCTGCGCCCTGCTCCGGCTCTTGTCCCAAATGAGATCCACCGAATTGCGAACCGATATCGTACAACCCTGCGCCCTGAAATGCGCCTTCTCTGCGTGCAGAATGAACTGCGAGGGCAAATGTCTATTCCAATACACAGTAAGAACCAACCCCCGGTTTGCGAAACAATCCCATGGGAAGCAAAAAGAGAGATAATAAAACAAAGTGTCCAATCTGGTGGTATTTCCGTCCCTTTCCCTTTCCCTTGCCTGAGCTTCCCTGATTCTAGTAACGCCGACGTGAAAAGGACTTTTTTTGAGAAATGAAAATGGGGGGACGACATGGAGGCCGCGCGGAAAGGAGGGCCAGGTATATCGGGAGGGGGGGGGGGGTCAAGAGAGCAAAAAAAAAAAGATGTTGGTCTAATGATACAGAATTCAAAAATGTAAGACTCGCTCGTAAAACAGGCCGCTCGATGGGGTATTAATGCATGCTAGAACCAATGGCTGTGTCGGAAAGGTCGCTCGAATTACAAAATGCTAAAACATGTCTTGGGAAGAGCCGAATGGGGGTTGAAAGGGGCGCGAAGAGGCGCGTCGAATGTTCGCGTTCGGTTCGGAGTGGCCGTTGGAAGGGTGAGGTGTGTGTTGTAAAGGTGGCTGTGAAGGCGCATGCAATAATGCAGGCCAACTCGTGTGTTGGCTGTGGGTTGCTTTGTCAGTGCATGTATGGCAGGGCGAAGTCTCCTGGCGAAACTCACGACATGGAAAGCAAGAGTCCCGCGACGTGCCCTTGCAACTAGCGAAATTCGCCAAAGCAGCCCGAATTGAGAAAGCTCCGGTGTGAACGATGGAGGTGAGAAGTGTATTCCGGAGGTGAGAAGAGTATTCCGAAAGCGCGAAGAGTATTCCGAGAGCGAGAAGAGGTCAAAGGTTGATGCGACGGTTGCGAAGAGCGTTGTTATCGCCGTTTTGGCGGCGGCGGAGGTGGTTTCGGCGTACCGGTGGTATCGTAGGCACCGCGACCCATGTTGATGTTGGCTTCAGTCTCCCTGAGTATCATGGTGTGGGAGTTGAAGGAGGGTGAGGGCTAGATATAGAGGTTAGCCATGCGACCGACACCTGGTCAGCTTACACAGTGTTGACTCACGGTTGCAGAAAGCTGAACGAGAGGCAGGCAGTGAAGTCGCTAGAAGCAGCGCGCGGCGTATTCGTGTGCTTGCGCGACGAATGGAAGCGGGTGCGGTGGCGTGGAGTCAGACGGACAGCCGGGGCAGTGATGATATTGGCTTGTGGAATTTGGGGGGAGACGAGCGCTGCCTGATATAGCCGGGAGGTGGTGCGAGCGAGAGCTACACCGGGTAGAGACTCTAGCTGGGGCGAGACGAGGGAAGCCGGGCGATTGGGACGGGGAGTGGGAGAGTGGGAGGATGGTATGGTAGTAGAATGGGAGAGCGTAGGTAGGTACGGAGGGAGAGTTTATCCCAAGGTAGGTCGGCAGCAGGTCAGGTATGTAGGCGACGGGACGGGGAGAGGGAGAGGGATACGGGCAGAATTAAATCAAACTCCAAGGGCCGCCGGGGAATTTGCAGACTGATATAGTCTGACACATGGTGTGGCGGCGGCCCCTTTCCAACGCTCAGTGTGGGCCAGCGAACGCGCACAGGAGGACCGAGACAGCTCTAAATTTCATTTGAATGCTTTTTGACATGACGTGCCGACGGGTTTCTCGGACTGTTTCAGCGACAACCCTGCGCGGGCCCTGCGAGTTGACCAGTGCTTGAGTGGCCTGGGATGGGGATTGGGGATTGGGGATGGGATGGGATGGGATGCTAGGGTTGCTTGGGGGGGGGGGGGGTGGAATTGTGGAAAAAAGGAGCCAGGTTCCGAAAGAGAGGAACCCCTAGGGACGCCTGGGACTTGTTCCTGCATGCCTCCCGTCAAGCCGCGCCGCTACAGGGCCCACAGCCCACAGCCTACAGCCTACAGGCTAGGTACAGCCCGCTGGTCACTCTGAGTCTGGTCATGGTGGTGATGCAGCTGTGCAGTGATGTGGTGAATGGTGATGGACAAGGGGGCCAGGGTCTATTTCCTGTCGCCGCAGCTGAGCTGCTGTTCCTTTGAGTTTTTGCTCATTGGCAATACATTATAGCAGAGGCGCATCCCCGTCGCAAACCAATCCAGCTGCCGCGCGCTGCTCTCGGCTTGCGACTGGTCGGCCATGCCCCGTCGTGGCCCTCGGGGGTCCGTCAAGCGAGCAAAGACTGCTTGGATGACACGCCGACACGAAATCCACTGTCAGACACTGAGTAACCAGGCTCGCCAGAATTAGATGACCTTTGGCTGCTAAGCAAACGGCCGTCCGAAAAGCAAAGCAAAGCAAAGCGCAGAGCACTGAGAGCAGACTCGTGGATTGGGCGTCGACTCGCCCCATCACCCCATCACCACCATGCCATGATCCTATCCTATCCAGCCCATTTCAGCTATTTTACCCCATCTCACCAGTTAGACTCATCCCATCATCCCATGCCATCCACTCCCTCCACTCCCATCCCATCCCATCACCGCCCGCGAAACCTTAACGGCGCCGCAGTCCGCGGAATGTGCTCCCCGAAGGATACGGCCGTCTTAGCCTCCAATGGCAGCTCGCCGCCGCCGTCCGGTGCGCTGGTAAGTCGATGGAAGGCGGAAAGCTCAGCCCCATCATGGCCCGTATCCGTGGTGGGCGGGCGATCTGCTTGCTTTTCAAGCCTTCAAAGCCCGCACTTATCAAACGCCAGGTGGGAGAGCTGCCGAATCGGGCAATTTTTTCTTTTCCATCACCAAGCCATCAACCCAACCTCCAAAATCCTGCCCGTGTCCAGGGAAAAGACTGTCTCTAGTGCTTCCACTGCACTCCAGACGCACGATAGGCGCAACGCTTGTTGCTTGCCGCGTGGGAGGACCGTCGAGAAACCTAACCTCCCCGTTCCAACCCAACCCAGCGTCCTTTTAGGTCGGCCGCGGGTTGGCGGCACGGGAGCTACTGTGGTAACACTGTCGCGGGCGGTGGAGCTGCCCGGCGAATTCACTGACCGTGCTGGTCTCTCCCAGTCCCTTCCTGTGGTCATGGTGGTGGCTGGTGACGACGGCAAGTCTGAACATGCCCCCAACGGTCAACCTCATCTCTTCTAAGTCTTCCAACTCCATCCCCAGCAGCTGCACCCTCGGCTCGCAGTCGCAGTCGCAGCTCGCGTGTCTCTGCGGTGTCTGCCTCTCACCAAGACACCAACTAATCTGAGCACTGATTCAGCCGTGCCAATCGGACGGGCCCTGTATACCGAGGGCCACCTTAGGCGTTACACTCTCAATCAAAATATTCTCGAAGGCCTCTAGAAGACAGTCACAGAGCCCTGTTTGATCTACCTGTAACCCGGGCGCACCGACCGCATTCCACAGCCGCCGTGCAGCCAGACAAGACCAAGGTGCAAACGCGCAAATCCGCCGCTATCGAGTCGCATTCGTCGTTCGGTGCCAAAAGTTTGGGTAATAGCAGGCTCAACTCGACCAGGGCACCGAGTCTCACGCCCGGGATGACTTGTCCAAACGCGACGACATGTATCACGTCTGCCGAAAGTAAGAGAAATGCCCCCGCCCCCCCCGGTTTGACGAGTCCAAATCTTAGACGAGTCACATATCGCGCGCACAAAGACTCAAAGAGCAGAAATTTCAAGGCTCAGGCCGTTGGAGCGGCTCCGCGGGTCTGCGTCTGTCCAAGATCGGAAACAGGCGCGGTTGGAATCGTGGAAAGTGTTCGCAGCAGCGTCCTGCAAGCCGCGCAAGGTTGCCTTCCTGGTTGCACTGCTGCTGCTGTCTGCGGTGCCATGTCCCATCTCCAGACACAGTTACATATGACTGCATCGCCGGCCAGGGGGAGACGGTTCAGTGCCCCTCGACTATCAGCCTTGGGGAAACGAGACAATGCGGAGCAAAGCAGGCAGGTCCTTGCCGCGCTGAGTCTGACCCAGGTCTCTCCGGACATTCTTTAAAGTGGTCCTTGAAAAGTTGAAATTCCGCAGTCTGTGTGCGAAACCCCGAGAGTCTCAATCGCTGGCATAGTCGACATCTCCAGCCAAGGATCAAACACAGCAAGGCAAGGTGACTCGTAGGTTCGCTTTCCGCGCTCGTTGGTACTGTATGCATTCCGTAATGCCTGGAAACTTGTGTGTACCTTCGACGGTTCGTCTGTTTCCCTTCGAGAACGAAAGTTTATTACCTGTTAAAGTCATGCCCGCGTGCCAGCCTCCAGGCGACTGTGCGGATGCGCAGCCGGGCCGCCTTCCAGAAGAAAGTCAGATGTGGACCATCTGGGTGTTTTGCGTCTCTTTTCTTCTCGAAATGAGTTTCCAAGGGTCACAAAGTGACCTGTATTACAACGGGTCCGAGTCGCCCCGCGGGGCCGTGTAGTTCGGGAGTTGTCAAGGAGATGCTTTCCGCCGCAAGGAGGAGCAAGCAAAGTTGAATGTCTTGATGTGAGTCTCGACCGACGGTGCGGCAGTGGTTGTCAGTTTGACTGATCGACTGTTTGGGCGCGTCGGAAGAGCGGGAAGCATCCATCGGGCCCATCACAGCTGCATGCATCGACGTTGGCGATGGCGATGGCTTTTCGCTAGCTGCAGCGACGCTGCGTCTGTCTGGCGGCTCACAAAACCCGCGGGAGGGGAAGCGAAAAGTCTCCCCCATGCAGGGCGGGGCGGGGCGGGCTGCCGACAGGACGACGGGCTCACGCCGATCGACGCTGGCCAGCGTATCCTAGCCCGTCCACGTGGGATCGTGGAATCGTGGATGCAGGTGAAGACGGGGATGGCTTCAAAAGTGGTTGCGAGATGGGCAGCTGGGGAAGGCCTGGAATGCCGCCGGCTTGTCGCACGCCGTAACGTTACTCGATACAAAACTCAATTCAATTCCAATTGAATCCCGGAGAGAGAAAGAGGAAGAGAGAAAAGAGGTCCTTACGCTGTCACCGGACCGGCCACCTTGCAACTCCGCAACACAGATTGTTATTGATGGCCCGAGTCTCTCGTACAACAACATCATCATCATCTCCGCAAAACTTTGAGCCTGACGGAAATTTGAGCCAGACGGAATTTTGAGCCAAACAGAACCCCAGCCCCCGGATTTTTGATTTTTTCCTCTTCTCTTTCACATGCAGTCAGGGCTGAGATGCTCTAGCAATCTAAAGTCGTCTGACCAGTTTCCGCAAGGGAATGAATATCCGACGAGGCGCTTTCGAAACTTGTTTCGAGGATCGACGCAGGCTTCGTCTTCTCTCCTCGTTCCTCTCCTCGAATCTCCACTTTCTCTTTCACGTATTTTCTCCTGTGACCTGTAACCTGTCCTGTTCCTGAACGTCTTCCTGTATCTACCTCGCTTGGCATCACGCCAAGCAGTTGGAATGGCTCACTGACACACTGGGAAACGGGGTCACCTGACGATCTGCCTTCGGGGACCTGGGGCGACAATCTTCCCCAGACCCGCCGGACGTGGACGTGACCGGCCTGTCCTGTCACCGGCGAGAAAAGTCAAATATTTCCACAAATTCCCGCAGACGGGCCTGTGGGTCCTTAGTTTGGGCCTTGAGGAGGATTGTGGGGTGCAGGCCCGAAGTAGTCATGATGGCTGGGCCGTTGGAGAGTTTGGCTGTTCGAAGGATGCGATACACGGCTCAGACTCAAGGTCCACCGTCGAGCTCCACGGATCCACGGCTTGAGAAAAGCAAACGGTGGGGAACTGTTGTCTCTGGTTCGTTCCTGTCTCTTGCCAACCTTTCGATGTTCCATTTTCTTTTTGTTCGTCTCTCCCGTTTTCTCGATGCTCAAATTCCAACCCAAACACCTGCATCTATTCCAAACATCAATAACTGGCCTAGCAACTCGGTCACACAAATTGTTCCAATGAACAAAACCTCTCTGTTCAAACTTCATCTCCTAGTCACTTACATCTTCTTAGTTTCATTCCCCTTCATGTTCTCCTTTTTCTCTGTCTCAAACAAAACACAGAAATCCACTGGAACAAAGCAAACGTGTCGCGCCCCCCCGCATACGCCCATAAATCTCGACCAACACAACATGGCAGCGAGTCCAAGAGCTCGAGACATGAACCACTGCAGCTGCATGTAGCCAACCGAGCGGGTGTGAGCATGATCAATCTATTTATCATCCTGGCGGTGCTGCCGCTGCCGTTGCCGTTCCGTGTGCAACATGACAAGCCCTCTGACTGAAGAAACAAACAAGTCCCGTCGGAAGGGAAGCAGACTCGGAGGCGTGGTTTTGTCTCGCACGCAGGGTACTGTTCTAGGTGAATACTACACGGGAGCGGCAACGGAAACAGAAATAGAAAAAGAAATGAACTTGCCCGATAGACAAATCCATTGCCGTCGGGTGAGTGGGGACATTGATATTGGGATGTGCTCAAAGAGGCTGCCGGCTCTGAGGCTGATGAGATTGGAGTTTGCGGTCCGGTGTGGTTGGAATTTTTGTAGATTGGCAGATGAGTACTAAGCACCTCTCTATCGTTGACTGTCCAAACGGGTAACTTAACGTCCACTTCAACGTCGATGTTGTGGTTTGGTGAATTAGCTGGACTGTTTGTACATCGAAAAGAGGTACCTAGGAGCTTTTGGCAGTTATTGGCAATATAACGGGGCAGAATGAGTACAAGCCATTTGTTTATATGGACCTCACCACGAAGCTTTTCAACCTCACTTGTGAATTCTAACTTCTAAGGCGCAAACAAATTGGCATATATAGGAAACCTAAGCGTGCTGACATGCCCAATTCAAAATAGGCAGGAAGAGCCAGGTTAGGTAGGTGGCATCAACGAACAAACCCTTCCCCACAACTGCCCCCTACCTCTGAAATGGGTGAAAATGGCAAGAGGAACCCCGAAGCAAACATCGTTGTGCAACCTAACGTTCCTCGCCAGGCCTCATCACGTGACCATGAGGGAATCCCAGCAGGCTGTGACTCGCCTTTGCATCACGGAACAGAAAAGGTAGTGAGTGCTGAAACCGTGGTCAGAACAGTAACAAGGCGAAGTATGACCAGGCATCCCCAAAGCCTGGAAAGACGAACGACATCACAAACAAAAACAAAACCACAAATACCCATCTCACCCACGAAAACAGATAGAGTAACCACACGAGTAACAGTCTACCTACTCGCACTGCATACAAGCGTACATACGTACGAGAAAAACGCCATTTCCCATGTCCCATAGCACTCCTTATTCCCATTCGCATTCCCGTAGGTAGAGATTAAAAAAAAGGAATAAAGCACTGGACGCATTGAAACAGAAAAAGAAGAAAGAGACTACTCTTTCATTCTCCAGCGGTTGTCATCCTTGCATCCGCACCGCCACGGTACGCCTCTTGTACGCCGATTTCCCATGGTAGCATACTCATTCATCCATCCACCCATCCATTCAGAACAGAAAACAGAGATGAGAGTATAACAGAATCAGGATAGAAAGAGAGCAGAGCAGAAGTGACGAAGGCAGACTTGAGGAAAAAGGAACCATAATACATCGACCAGCATAATTTCATTTCTCCATTCCACATCGAATCCTTCAGCCACGGTGAGACATCCACTGGTACACGCCCGAATGCTGCCTGCTGGGGTCTCTGACGCCTCTGGAATTGGGTCATCGGTATGATGGGACCTGTGGGACTGGCTACTTTGTCGAGAGGCAGAAGGACGGAGGCTCCGGGTGGAGCGGTAGGATACGGCGGCATGTATAACCGGACGGAGAGAACATTTGAGGTTGGTCATGAAACAGGTTCGCAAAAAGAGACATCGTGGTGGAGCAAGGGATCCGGAGAAAACAGGGGATGTATATGAGCGACGGTAGTGGGACAGGCCCCCGTGGGTTCTTCGGGATGGTTATAGACCAGCAAATGCAGCTTGTGTGCGAACAGAGACCTTGTTTTACAGAGAAGGAGATGGAGATGGATTATCCGTCGAGGTCGTCGAATTCTTCTGGAAAGGGGATTGGAGAGCAAGTTGTCGTACGATCAGATCAAAGTCCGTTCATACCCATCCCCATCCTGACAGAAGGCGGTGCTTCGCTCCTCCTCTGCTGGCTGGGGTGGTGGCCCAGAGGAACAGCGTTGGCGTGCAGATTTCGATGGAAAGAACCGATCTTTTGAAAGCCCCTATTGCAAAAACGATGGTTAGTACTTTCGGCTCTTCGAAAAACCATGAGTGTCAGTGGGAGACCTACTTTGCGAGATCGATACCCTCCTCCTCGTCTCCGCCACCTTGAGCGCCACCAAATCCGCCAGCGGTCGTACCCCGCTGCATGGCGCTTTGCGCGCTGTCGAAGCTCAAACCCGTGGTAGACTTGATGTTACCGTTAGTGTTGGCGCCGAGCTTCTTATCTGCGTTATCGAACTTAGGCTGTGCGTTAAAGTCGAGCTTGGGGAATGGGTTGCGGTACTTGGGGTCCTCGCGGCTGCTGACCGGACGGCTGATGGTGCGACTGGGAGACATGTCTTGCAATTCGTCTTCGGCGTCATCGCCCTTGGGGTCGCTGAGGAGAGGCGGGCTGGATGGCTGAGGCATCGAAGAATCGTCATCGTCGGAGGGCTTCTTGGTCGTGGCGTCGGCGGCATCGCTCATCTCCATGTCTTGGCTGCCAATCTTCTTAACGTTTTCGCCCTCAAGAGCGAGCACTGTGTCATCACCCTCATTCTCCTCGCTGTCGCCGGCCTCGTTCTCTGCGTCGGAAAGGTTCTTCTCCTTCTTGATCGGACTCCATCCATTCAGCCGTTTCAGGTCCATAGGTGTGTTCGGAACCATGTCTGCGTACTTCCAAAACGGCGCCGGGCTGCTCAGCTGCGCATAGTGGCTCGGCATCCTCGCGGTGCTCGGCGGCGGGAGGTGAGGCTGTTGCCTATTGATGAGTGGAGTCGCAAAGGTCGTCAAGGCACCATCGTAGCCGTGAAATGTACTGTTGCGATTCCCAGTGGCGAGGAGGGATGGCGGAGAGTTGGCCGTAGCAGCAGCAGCTTCGGTGAGAGCTTGTATACCACTCGTAGCAGCGCTGTGAGTGCTGGTCGCGCTGACTGGTTCTGCAGAGGTTGGGCCGCCAGTCGCATTGGCTGCATCATTGGTGACGATGCTGGGCTGAGTGCGAGCGTTCTTGGGAGTGAAAGCCAAAGCACGGCCATTTGTGTAGCCTGGCATGCTACTCTCGTGGTGGCGCGCCTTGGGGTTTCGCTCTGGAGTAAACGAATCGTCGGCCAAGTGCTGGCGCTTTGGAGGTGGAGTGAGCGAGTGGGGAGACGTGAGTTGCTCGCTGTCGGCGGTAGAAGGACGCTTGACACCGCGGCTGCTCTCAGCGGGCGCGTTGATGACACCCTGTAGGCGCTTGGTTTGGATCGAGGGACCTGCAGCGGGCGAGTTGGGCACGGAGGAGTTGATCCGACGGCCGCCTCTGCGAGCAGACACCGATCGCTTCTTCAGATAGTCTTCCTTGTGCTCAGCAGCAATCTGCCACTTCATGCCTTTGCCTGGCTCGTCGGTTCGGCGCGGGACCTTCTCAAAGACCTTGCTGAGAGAGAGGTTATGGCGGATTGAGTTCTGCCATCCACCGCCATTGTGACGATAGAAGGCGTAGTTATCCTTGATATGTTGGTATATATTCGCCAACGCCATCTGGTGGTCCTCGGTGGAGAGAATGGCATCGCCGATGAGAGCGGCATAGCTGTGTGGTGGCTTGAGGTCCTTGGAGCTATCGAGACTGAAATCAATGTCCTCGGTGCTCTCCAGCATCATGCCACGAGAGTACGCGGGTGACTGCTTCGACCTAGGTTGAGTCGTGCCGCTGCGGTTGGTCAATGGAGTTCCAGGCTGGGAATTCGGCGCAGCACGACCGCGACCTGATCCACGCGCGTTCTGTTGGGAGCCAGACTGCGTGAAGTTTTGTGAGGAGTGAAGGTTGTTTCCGGTTCCACGTCCAGCGGGCGCATGTGCGGGAGGAGGACGCACATGCTCCTTGGTCTCCTCTTCCTCCTCGGCCTCTTGCTCGTCGGTTTCGGTTCCATCACTCTCGGTCTGCCTCATGATGGACGGGTGGATGCGGAGTTCATCTTGTGGCGTCTGGAAGAGCATCTGTGTGCCCATGATGGAGATGACAGCGCCAGAGTGTAGCACGGCAACATCACCACGCTCCAGGCGCAGATCATCAAGCAAGGCTCCGTTCCGACCGTTGACGACGAGTTTCCACTTGGCTTCTTCGGTATCGTAGGTGACTTCGGCATGGACGCGAGAGATCTGGTGGTCCGGGCCCAGGTCAATGTCAATATCGAAGTTGCCGCCGGATGAGCCGTTCTCAGGCTGGTCAGCGGATCGAGGCATGTCGGCTCCATCAGAGTTCAAGACCTTTGAAGGAGCGCGTGGGCGGCCGATGATGATGCTCGTCTTCTTCATGAGGAAGCGCCAGGTGCGGCCACAGATACGACCGTAGGCAGTATAGTCCCCATCCATGCTGTCGACGACTTCGTTGGCGTAGTCAGTGGCAGCATTCACGGGCTGAGATGCGGTGCGAAGGTTGGCAACGACCTGGTCAACCAAGCTCAGTTGGGCGGTCCACTCGCCACGGCTCTCCGGATCTTGTTGGTTGTCGATGGTCTCTTCGCTCATGAGGCTCTCGCCACGGTTCGGTTCTGCGGCGGCGGCGCGGGTGTTCTGTGAAGGATTGACCTGAGGAGCGATGTCAGCATGAGAATTCTGCTGATGAAACAAGGGTGGAGTATTTACTTTGCGGCGCTTGCCGCGACCGCTTTCGGTTGCGATGGCAGTGGGTTTACCCATGGCGGGTTTGGTGTCTTGGTCGGCGTCCTTGCGAGTGCGGCGACGTGGAGGAGCCATTTTGTTGGCGGCGGTGTTTGATATCTCTTTCCGTGGCAACACGGCAGGAGCGAGAGTATGCAGCAGCAGGCTTGAGGCGAGGTACTGCAATGTGTGTTGGATGGGCAGCTGCGAGTTGCGCGAATGTAGGGTTGTGTGAGTGCAGGTGGAGAGGATGGTGGTGGTTGGGGGTCGAGCGAGGTGAGGTCGGGTGTGGGTGGTCGAAGGTGGCAGCGACGGCGGTGTTTATTGTTATTAAACAGGTGAGGGCTGGGTGCGCGGGTGCCGTTGGTAGGCCGTTGGTTTGCAGGCAGTGCTTCGCGCACTTGAATATCGAGACAGTGGAGGCAGGTCGCTGTGATGGAGAGGCGGCGGTTTCCAGGTGCAATGGCAGCGCGGGCTGGGTCAGAGCATGGCCGTGGAGGGTGAGGTGAGGTCGGATCTCGCGTTGTTTACCTGGCTTGCACAGTGCAGCGGTGCAGTGGCGGGCCAAGGGCGGAGCGAGGGCGCACAGGGAGTCCCTTTCCTCGAGGCGAGAGGCAGCAGCAGCAGCAGCAGCGAGAGGGGGAGACTGAGGATTGCTCCACGACGATGGTCAAGCACGGCGAAGTTGGAGGTTGGCCCGCTTGGAGGCCCGCAGGATGGTCGGGGCGGCTGTCGTAGACGCGCGACTGAGTTGTGACACCTCGCGCCACGATCCCGATCTGGCCTGAGCGGCACTCGCCGAATCTGAGTTGCACGGGCGATGGAGAGTGCCAGAATGCGCAGAGCAACCACAAGATGTATAAGGTACAGAACTGTCGTGATAGCCTCGTCTTGGAGTTGAGGTTGTCGCCGGTCGGACTCGTCTCTCGCTAGAGTCGAGTCGCATGCACGGAATGCCGCATCCAAACCCCAAACAATGACCTCATCTGAAACCGTCCCAGTCGACCTCCACTGCACTGTACACATTTCTGCCCCTGCTCGATCAAGTCTGGGGAGATCGAAACCACGTGTGCATGAGCCTCATCGCCTGTGATTGCTACTATCGAGATGACATCTTCGATACCTTCAGAGTACGTACTCTACAGTATGCCCTTTCATTACTTCGAAAACGATAGAGCCTTAGATTTGGAATTCCTTCACCGATATTGAGAATATTCTGGTGTGGGAACACGTACACCACCAAGACGGATTGGACGTTGAGAAGAGAGTTTTAAAATCGAATAAATAATATTGATTGCCGATACACAACTGGTAGGTACCAATATTCATTGCTCCATAATGATCGGAAACAAGTACCTCTTCCCCGCAGAATGTTCGCCATCTCCAACAAGGATATTCATTGATGATGCTTATATCACACAGCCATCGTCAAGCAACTCCAAGGTCACGACCCACAAGTTGTCTTGCCAAATCATTAGTCCTGATCCTGAGAGGACATTCCTAGGCTACCTACCTTAGGTACCCTACAGCAGAGCCTTTCCCTCCCACTCCCTTCCCAGGTATCCAAAAGTGATCCTAAATATGCATGTCACCAAAAGCCTTCTACCTAGCAGGTATCAACGCCGCACCAGATGCAAATGCTCCGGCCGAACCCATGCTGAGAAACCGAATATCAAGTACCTCTTTTGTGGACCTTCTCCACTAGACACCATTTAACGAGTCCGAACAATAGACTCACTCACCACACCCAGACGCCCATCTCCCCTCCCCAAGCAAACCCAAAAATGTCATATCCACCCCTCTCTCGTTCGCTCCCTCTTCTCCACTCTCCGTCTCTGCTCCTCAGCCGCCCTCTCCTTCTCCTGACTTGCCCTTTCCTTGTCCCTATCCCTCTCCATTCCCCAACCACCAAGCCACCTCTCCACCCCCCCGATTTTCTTCTTCTCCCTGACCCTCCTCTCAAACTGCCGCATCCGCGGCACCACCTCCCTACTCTTGAAGCTCCCACCCATCGCACTTCCGCTCCTCCGTCGCCCAGGCGTAACACTCGCCATGTTATCCAGATCCTCCTCGACCTCTGCTTCGCGGAAACCGAGCGATGACGCAAAGCCTCCGCCAGGGCCCCGCTGGAACGAAGAGGCACGCGAGACGGCGTTGTTACCTCGCGAGATGACGCTGCCATTGTTCTCATTGGACCGAACGTGACGGAGGCGCCGGCGGATCTCATTAACGTCGTCGTCGAGCAGAACGCGGCCTTTGCGGTTTGACGGCGGTGTGTGATACTCGAACGAGCTCATCATTTTGAGGCTATGATTCCGAGACGGTGGATGCCCATGTGCGCTTTGTGATGTCGAGGGACGCCGGCTGTGGCCATGGGGACCTTGCAGTGCTGGGGGAAGGCCGTTGGCGTACTTGCGTGGGCTGGCTTCGATATCGCGGGCGATGGAGGCCCATTCCTCCGCTTCCTGGCGCATGCGCTCTAATGACTGCATTCGCGGGGCGGCGAAAGCGCGGCCTGGGACGTTATACGAGTTTGATGGCCGTCTGGGTAGACCTGGTCTGTCGGATGATTTGGACTGTGTTCTTGAGTGTGTTCTGCTCGAGGGACGGTTCTGATGGGGTTCTTCCTCGGACTGATGCTCCTCTGGTGGTGCTTGTGATCGTTCTCGGTGGCGATGAGCGTACTCGACGGCCCGTTTTTCTTGGATGGCGGCAGCGACTTGGGCGACGCTGTTCGGAACAACATCCAAAGAATTCATGTGTATGAGTATGATCGGGAGTTGGAGCGTAATAGTCTTGCCGCTGTGACCACCGACGCCGACGATGATGTTCAGGAAGAAGCGGACTTCAAAGTATTTCCCTAATGAAGAAACATTCTGTCAGCGAACATGTGGATTGACAGGAATATGGTT
Organism: Aulographum hederae CBS 113979; assembly: GCA_010015705.1. Classification (NCBI taxonomy): domain Eukaryota; kingdom Fungi; phylum Ascomycota; class Dothideomycetes; order Aulographales; family Aulographaceae; genus Aulographum; species Aulographum hederae. The sequence continues at coordinate 335,061 of ML977155.1, forward strand.
CTCGTGGAGGAACAATCCGCTATCATACCGCATTTCACGGTCGCATGACCTCGTGGTAGCTCGAGATCGTACGTCCTCACATCCGTGGAGTGGGAAGGGACACCATTCCAACTGGAAGAGCTGCTCCCCGACTTGAAGACGCTTTTGCTGAACACAGCTTTCTCGTTGCTGTCGAATATCCGAGCTTGACTTGCTGACTTCTCGAGAGTCGAAGCAGCCACATGCTTGTAGCAAAGTATGTCTCGTTCGAGCTGCAACTCCAGCTTCTTGATTGTCTTTTTGCTGTTGTTCGCGATGTGGACATCCACAAAGATACTTGTGCCGCTGACCCAGACTTGGCGATGTAATCCAGCAGCCACTCGCACAACCTCGCTCCCGTTTTCGCGGTGACGGATGTACTCGTCAGCGGCGGTCAGAGGGCTCGGTAGAGACATCAATGCCTTTTCAGCTGATTCGAAGTGTTAGGATCGAGCTGTAACGGGAAGAGCATCGATACTTACGATCGTAGACGGACAGGACGCTCACATCCTGTGAACGCCTCACGAGATACTGCTTCCCCGAATCCCTAACCAACAGTGTCACACACAATACATATCTTATCCGTGCGTTTTTACTGCAGAAAGGAGGGGGTCCAACGTCCAATGGCAAGCTGACCAAGAAAGGAAGACTGCTCGCACTTGGTGTGAGTAGCCAAAACGGGTCAATGGGGCTGAGCTGCTTCAAGCTTTCCACCATGTTATGCGGAGGGGGGTTCTCCGCATCGATAAGTTCTGTGGCGAGATTCAAGAAGATGTTGCGACGTCGTTTCGAGCCTGATCCTGTCGGTGTGAACTCCTCCACTCCAAGTAAGTCGACAGAAATACGGGCCACAGCAAGTGTGCGTTTGTGTCTCATCCGTTCGGCATCATCGATGATGATGCGAGCTGTGCCTTCGATGCCGCCACCACCAACAAACAGGGTCGCACCAATATGGAGATCAACTGCTATACGAGGATGCCGATGAGTGGGGAAATCAAGGAGTTCCGTGGTCGAAGTATCGCGGAGGAACGTCCGCGATGGAATTCTTCGAGCCGTGTCTGCAGTCACCGCATTGTATCGCGCAGCCAGTTCTTTCACAGGTGAGCGTGACTTCCCTCTATTTGGGATTGTGTGGCCTTGACCTCGCGGCGGAACAGATGGTGCTCGAGGTCCAGACGGGCTGTGATTGTCCCGCGCTTGAGACGAGGACCTTGGAGGAACGCTGCCTATCGGTATGCTATATATGCTAGAGAGAGAGCCGTGGCTATTGGGTGAGCGCGTGGGTGACGACCGTCCTCGGCGATCTTCCATAGATGCCAGCCGTGCCGCAACACCACGGTTATCTTCAAAGCTCTTCGTTTGTGCCTCCTGCCTCAGAAACGATTCCGTTCTCTTCAACGAACCAGCGCGTGACATCGAACCCTTACGAGAAAGAGAAAGTTTGCGTCCGAGGCCTGTTTCCGCATGCTGTTGCTGCGATTGACGATTTGATATGTCCGCTAGGCTTGGTTCCGTCAATTCACGAATATCAGATAGTGGTCGGGTGGCAGTGGACCACGGAGGAATGCCAGAGGTCGACCAGGGAGGCGCTTGTGGAGTAGAAGGTGCCATTCCTGGCCTGTTATCCATCGAATCTTCCCTCTGCGGCAAATTGAGGGGCGGTAGACGAGGAGGTAGCTGTCTTGGAGCATCGGCAATTGAACGATTGGGTGGCGGTCCTTTGCCGGGAGGTGGTTGTGGATAGTCTTGCGTGTTTTAGTCAAAGTTATGGGCCTTTTTTCTGATTCTTACTGCTTGATCCTCCAAAATGTTTCGCGCTCTGAGTATAGCCGGCTGAAGGGATGACTGGGCGTGACCGCAACTTCGTCAAGGCAAGTCAGTCCAGCTCGGGAGCACGTAAAGGCGTCATAGACTTGTTGTTTGGGGAGCTTACAGATAGCGTGTGAGGGTCCATTACATCGTGGACTGCACTGAGCACTCGTGTCTTTCTCTCGACATCCGCTGGGGTGGTTGCTGTGCTCGCCGAGATGATGTCGACCTGCAAGATACAACTTGTCAGGATGGTTCTTACCACAATCTCGCCCAAGGTCTTTCAGTGATGGGAGAAGCAGGGCTGAGTAACAAGGAAAGATTGACCGACCTAGCACGAGGACCTTCCTGGTCTCTACCTCCCGAAGCAGCAATTTTGCACGTGGGACTCGCATGAACGGAAAACGGAAAGTCTAGGAATCTATGGATACACTGATGAAATAAGACATGTTGATGTCTCTTGGGTACTTGCCAAGATCCTACTGGTACCCACAGGCGAGGACCCATATGCAATGGCTTCTCCAGCAGACCACAATGTCCACCACCAAAACAGGATCAATCAGAGACATGTTTGGTCTTCTCAACTCGGTTACCAAATATCAGATCGAGCCAGCAAGGATTGAATATCATCCGATTGTGCAAGCTCATCATTGAGGTCGTTAGCCCGGCGACTCGGAAAGAGGACCACGACGGCCAGGATGCGATACAACAACAGCTCCCAACCCGCTCCTGGTGAAGCCATCAGGCAAGGGGTCTCTCCATCCATCTTTCTCCCTCCTTTCGTAGTCTTGAGTCCCTCTGACCTGTACCCTGTCCAACAGACGCCTCTCTCTAAGCGATAGCGGGCCATTGTGGTGGTTGTCATGCTGTGCAGTAGTAGGTCGATTCAGTATGAATTTTTCACGGCGATATTTCTCGATGAAGCTACGGGGAGATTTTGCGAGACTTAAATGAGGAGGCAAAGATCGAAGCTCGAGAATCTCGCTGGCTGTCAAGTTGTAGTTCCTAATGTACCAGGTCAAAGGAACCGGCTTGATTTGAGGTTCGATCAATGGGGGTTTAGGTACAGCAACATTGCTCGCACTGGGGAAGTTGTACACTGCATCGTCGGTTGCCTCGTCATCAGTCGAGCTGGGATCTGAGTCGCTGCTATCGAGAATGACAATGTTGGACTCTGCAATTTGCTTTTCTGGTTGGCTCTGAGTTGAGCGCGAGGGAAGAGAGACCTCTATAGGTACTGGGAGTCTCGGTAGGGACTTTGGAGGGACCAGCGTAGTCATTGATGATTTCTTTGATGGCTGGTGAGGAGGCTCGGCTATTGCTTTGCGAGTGATCATGCCCAACGGAGTCGCATTGTCAGATCGTCTTGCTCTCTTCCTGACAGGTCCGAGCTTGTCGTCACTATCACTGTCGCGTGGAGGATCGTGACTGAGCATTTGCGCGTGATCTTTACTTGCGGCGAACCTCGTGCGCTTGTTGGTCGATGCTCTGCGCAACGTTTCAAGCCCTGTGTCGCCAATGGTCTGTTGTGGATGAGGAAAGATACGGAAAGAATACTCAGTTGGTGTACCTTGTGGTTGGCTGGCTGGCTGGAGCCGTTGAATGGCTCGATGTCAATGATGCAGTAACATCTGCTGCGGCACGCTGAAATGTTTGTTGCCATGAGACTGCTGGCAACTCAGAGATAGGGTTTGAAGGCGCGACAGGTTGATGAACGAAGCCGCCTTCAGATAGGACCGACGGGCCGCCAGTTGGATTGGATGGAGGTTTGGCTGGAGCCTGTGATCGTTTCCTGGCAGACTCGTGTTGATTGAAGCTGAGGGTCGAAGCTTCAACATGCGCAACAAAATTAGACCTCTCGTCGGTGCCCAAGGATGACTTCAAGTTCTCGTAGAAACTGTGCATCTTGACCTCCAACTCTTGGATTCCCATTCTAAGCACGTTCAGCTGTTCGGTTGGGAAGCCTTTCTTGCTTTGTTTCTCGCGAGTGGCGTCATCCATCAACTCGTCGATGCCTTGCGGAGAGCAACAACATGCGCAAGCATCGAAGGAGGCCACTCCATGGGAGCAACCTCCCCCAAAGGTGGAATATTGGGCTTGCCTTGTGCCATGGTCATTCACACCATGCACAGGCTGTTGGGTTGTCAAGTTTGTTGTCGCATGTTGTTGTTGTTGACAAAAAGTGGGAGAAAGCGAGCGGCTGAAGGTCAAAGAAGTAGACGCGTCGAGCGCCAAGCCATTAATTACCGTCGGGCTGATGATTCAGCAAAGTCGCGCTTCTGTTCCACGCGACGCGACTGCAACCCGTCTTCCATGTACTTACTCTTTATAAAATCGGGCCATTCAATGAATCACTCGAGTGCTCATTCAATCTTCAAACAGGATCAGATTTTTGCAGTGGTGGGGTTGTATCTACAGGTGCGTGTCTATTTGACTTTACAAGGTCGCTCCAAACGCGCGTCCACGTGACGCATTATCTCCAGCCTTCCCTGGCTATAGCCAGACTACGCTTATTGTCGGATACTTCGGATATTTAAGCAGACCAAAAAATGCACAAGTAATTGTGCGCACCCTTTTTCGCATTTGGTCTCCGACACTTATGTAAATGGATGAGAGCATTGGCTGATTTCTTGTTTAGAGGGATAAGAAGACCATCTAAGCTTGGATTAATACATTTGCAGTCAGGTCGGACAGCGTGAAGAAGCAGCACTGAGTCAGAAATTCCAGACGTCGACGATTCCGGCAATTGAATCCATCAAAGCTGCTTGGATTTGCGGATTTGATACAAATACGGATATCCGGCCAAGTTGTTTTAAAGATTAGCATGGGCGGGAAGAGTGCGGGTGTCCTTCAGGCTTCATGGGTCCAGGGCACTTTGCAGGATCGACTTGTACTCGGTCATGCACTAGTAATAATTCAACCAACAATTTGTTCGCGCATAGATGCAACACATGGTACACCTCGATCGAGCTCTCTCTCTTTTACTTCTTGCTCCTCAAATCACTCGAACATGCTCCCATCCCTCGTCCGACTCCTCCCTCGAGCCTCTGAGCCAGACCCCGAAGATATTTTCACCTCCTCTCTCGGCCTGATCTTTACCGACGACACACAATGTCAGCACGGCGGCCTCGACGCGCAGGTCATATACAAGTCAAGAAAGTTTGCGAAAGACATTACGCTCACGAGCGCGGAACCTGAAGGCGAGATCGAACGAAGAAAATTTGCACATTATGTCTGGAACGCCGGTATCCTCATGGGCGAGTTAGTTGGAGGACGTCCAGGTCGAGTAGAAAGCGATGACATGTCACTGGAAGATGATAGAGACTGGTGGCTGAGCGAAACCGAACAAAAAGCATGGGACGTTGCTGGCGAGACCGTGCTGGAACTTGGTGCAGGTGGGTGATATCATATGGGGTATCGTAAAGAAGAAACGGACAACATCTGAGACAAGGATTGCTGACCAGTTCTCTGGGATAGGCGTGGGACTCGGAGGCATCTTGAGCGCACTCGCCGGGGCATCTGAGGTACGAATCGAAGACCATACGCTGTACCACCTTCTCTGCAGGCGCGCAACTTACCAATACTTCGGACAGGTCGCAATCACAGACTATCCTGCCCCAACAATTCTCGAAGCTTTAAAGACGAACATCGCATTCAACCTCCCAGAAAAAGCACGTCGGAAAACTATACTAGCGGGGCATACCTGGGGCAGTCTTCAGGATGATTTCTCGAGAGAACATCGAGGTACATATACGCGGATCCTTGCGGCAGACTGTCTCTGGATGCCCCATGAACACCACAACCTCGCAAGATCAATGCTCCATTTCCTCTCTCCAGCTGACGAAGCACGCGTGCTCGTCCTCGCAGGCTTCCACACAGGACGGTCGAATCTCGCACCTTTTTTTGAGGAAGTCGTGCCGGATGAAGGTCTGAAAGTGGAGGAGATATGGGAATGTGATATTGATGGAAAACGAAGGGACTGGGATCCGCTGAGAGAAGAGGAGGCGGGGGGCGAGAGGAACAAGTGGCTTGTAGTTGCACGGCTGCGGCGACGAAAGAATTGATTAGGGGTACCATTTTCAATCTATCTTCGGCCTCCAAGCCCAACGACCGCGTTTACTTTCAGCACGTCTCGATATGTTAAACTGACCCTCAACGACCTCTCACTCCTTCCCTGATTCTGCTGTATTGTCGTTCGATCCTCTTCCTCCAACAACTCCCAATTTGCTACCGTTTCTGGCCCTAAGTCCTCGTCGACTTCTACATTGTCAATCCCATGCTTTGTGCAAGTATACGCGGGATCTACTGTCACCAGAAGCGATCGTGGAGGCTGCAAGATGCGCCATTTCGGCTTCTGACTTGTCCTTTGATCACCGTCCGAAGGCGCTGTTCCTGGTCGCTGTGTATCTTCTCCTGTTTGCCCCTTTTCGTATATATCCAACACTATCATGCCACCCAGGCTCACAGTAGCGACCACTGGACTATATGCTCCTCCATCTTCATGCGGCATGATTCCTTCCCCTGGCTTGTATTCGTTTACCAAACAGTGATTTGGCGCACCGTGTTTTGTGCCTATGAATATTCCTAAATCCTTGAATCTTTCAAGGATTGGTGGTGTGCTCACCAGCCACGGTGGTAGCGGTGCTGCGAGGAGCACATCGTGGGATTTCCCCGCTAAAGTGGAAGGGTGCGCTTGCAGACGACGGTGATGTAGGGTATGCCATGATTTTGCGGGAAGCTATTGTGACTGTTATTAGCAAAGAGGCGTATAGGAGTATTTGGGCTTTTCAAGGTGCCTTTTGGAGAATGTATGATTCTTCTTCGCCTGAGATGAAATTAGGAATGTAGAAGAAGCTGTCGGGAAGAGGAGAGATTCGAGCAGCTGAGAGGGTCTCAGGGGAAAATTGTGCGAGCGACATGGCCTAATTCAGTCCACAGATGAGATGCGATGTAGAAAGCAGCTTGATTCTGAGTGTGGAAAGGCAATTCAGCGATTTCATCAGATGAGGAATGACGATGCGCTTTGCCAGGAGGATGTCAGTTGTCACCGCCTTCAGCCCTAGCCGTAAACCGTTAGTTCTTGGCGGCCGTCGGATCGGATCAATGGCTGCGTCCGATTTTCTCCCGTCTGTCAGGTCTGTGCTCTGTGGAGACACTTCCAGGTTCCATTCTATTAGCCGGGAGGCCTTTAAACCTCGTGGAGCAAAGAAGCCGAGTTGCTGTATGTCTTGCAAGGAAGAACTCCTTCTCAGATTGTGACAGAAGCTCATCTGTCTACCCAAGTCCTTGGAAAAGATCTCCAGTGAGGTGGGATCCGTTCGAACGACTGCTGGGACAATCGAATCTTGTCCAATTACTGAAGTCCAACCACTGGATCTCCAGCTATGTTTTGTCATTCGTCCTATTTGCATTCGACCGAGTGCCCCCCGTATGGCCGAAGGGAAAACGCACGATCTTTTGGATCTGGACATGTGTGAGAGTGCGGGGCAGAACGGTACCTGCAGATCGCGGGGCACACTATCGAAGGAAGTATATATTCAAGGTGTGAAGGTTGTTTACTCAATGTTTACCCTAGGTCTTCTCACAGCACCCCTCAAGAGTCAGAATTCCCAAGGAAAGTAGTTACTCAAACTCTACCTAACCTTCCAATCGACTCCTGCTCCCTACAACCAAAATGGACTCCGCAACCCTCAAAGCCGCCCAAGCCCCCATAAAAGCCGCCTACAAAGCCGACCCGTCCTCCGCCCTCGTCACCCTCAAGTCAAAAGGAACGCTCTCCTCCACATCAATCGCCTGCAAACTCTCGACCGGAAGCGCTGCCCGCGAAGCCCACGCCCGTGTCGCAGGACTGCATCCCAAAGCAGGCGGACCGGAAGCCTCTATATCCGGCGAACTATGCTCAGGCGACATGCTGCTAGAAGCGCTCGTAGCCTGCGCGGGTGTAACACTGAAAGCTGTCGCTACGGTGCTGGAGATACAGATCAAGGACGGGACGGTCACCGCGGAGGGGGATTTGGATTTCCGCGGCACGATGGGCGTGGATAGGGAAGCGCCGGTGGGGTTTAAGAATATTCGGCTGGGGTTCGAAATTGAGGTTGAGGGCGAGGTGGAAGAGAGTAAGGTGGAGGCGCTCGGGAAATTGACGGAGAGGTATTGTGTTGTGCTGCAGACTATTGCGAGGAAGCCGGAGATTAGCGTTGCGTTGAGGGGGTATGGGCAGACTGAGGATGGGATTGAGAAGGGGTATGTTTGGGGGCAAAAGGGGTAGTCGTTAGGACATGATGGCAAAGAGGAGAGTACTATGTAGGAATAATGATGCAAATCATGACCAAAAGCATGGAGAGATCGTTTCCTCGAATTTCATTTCCTCCGCAATCGCTTCTCTCAAATCCCAACTCCTCCTCACGCAACATGCGTCCTATCATATCCACATCACCGCAAGCTTTCAAGAGGAAAAAGAGAATTTCCACGTCGATCATCTCAATTTTTTCTTCTCGTAATCCTCAATGGCTTTTTAGTTTCAATTTTCGTTTTCCGTGAACCAGTTGTTCGTGCTTCGTTGTCTTCAAAGTTGACGATAGCCTCGCCGCCAACACCAACATGGAACATCTGCCCAGGAGGCGAACAGAACCACGCAACGTACAATTCTGTAATCTGTTATTTGAAGTTGGCCACAGTTGCATTTTCAGCAATTGCGAAACTATAAGAACACCCTTGTAATGGCCTACCAGGTACAGATTTGATTTCCAGGTCTCTTCTAACCAGCGTTTTTTGATCTCCCATCAGTTTCCACAAATTTCTCCGGGAATTCCTTTACTATTCTCGAAATTCCTTGTCTCTTCTACCCAGCCCACCAACTAAATTTACCCGCCCATCGACAATGAAATCTACCATCCTCCCATTCCTCCTCCCTCTCATCCCCCTCACGGCAGCACAATGCTCCATCCTCCCAATCTCACCATCCGACCCAACTCCAGCCCCCGTCGCCGATACCTGCAAATGCCGCTGCAACAGCACGGCCGACGACACCTACCAGCTATGGTCCGACCCGTCCTTCGGGGACCCAGCAGCAAACCCACCAATGCCCATGTTCAAATGCATATCCTGGAAGCCTGACCAGAGACACGATGTCGCCAACGGCATTCAAAAGCAGTACGGGCCCGTGGGATTCGCGTTCAACGATACGGGAAAGCAAGCTCCCGATTCCCCTGACACGGTGCCGACTTATTGCGCGGTTGATGGGCAGGGGAATACCGTTTGGGGCCAGGAAATGCTCCCGGACATAGCGGCGTTGAGGCCTAGTGCCTCACCGGCCCCCTAACGATGACAATGACGACGATGAGGGTGGAGGAAAGAAAAGAAAAAATGGGTATTGGATATATTAGGATTGATGTTTTGTTTTGTTTTGATAAATGGTATTGCCACACGAAGGGACGGTTCTGAACACTGATAACGGCGGTTAGACCGTATAGAAGTTGTTCCTTCATGTTTCGCAACCGGACGAAAATCGACTGCTTGAATCAAGTAAATCGCGTACCAGAAGCTTTTTGACACCTTTAGCTTCTGAACAGAACCTTTTGTAAGTTCTGCATATACAAAGTTGCACATACCGCAAACCCCGTTCCTAACGCTAAGCTGTCACCTTTTCCCCGTACCCCCATACTCCCATACCACCTACCAAATCCCCTCACCTGACCTTGACCACCTCTTTCGTTTCCTCTTCCCTCAAAATGGGCACCTCAGCCCCCTTCACAATCCATTGGTAAACAGCTCCCGTGACTGCACCAGAGAGCGCCCATACAGCAGCCCAGCCAGCCGCGCCCAGCGTCTCTGCTCCTTCAATCGTAGTCGCGGTCCTCACAAAGGTCTCACAACCCGCGAAAAAGACCAGCACGGCGGTCCTCTGCAGCAGAGTCTTGGTCCCACGGTCCCAGCCCCAGATATTGTAGTAGATGGTTTCCGCAAACGTGGCCTGGGCAGGATCAAATGTTTCAATGGCTTCCTTCTCGTACGGCGAGGCTTTGGCGCCGAGCGCAGGGACGAAGAGGAAGTTGTACAGGGCCCAGCCGATCGGCAGGAAGCTCACGGCCAATGGAATGTACTGGATGGCGTACATGCGCTCGAAGGTAAGCAGGCCTTCAAAGTGCGTCGCGAGGTACGCCGGTAGGTACGTGTTGAAGCTCGCAAAGACAACCATGCCGTAAGTTGCTGCACCAAGGCAGACGACCGAAATGCGCGTCCAGAGATCGGTAAGAATGTCGCGGTTGGCGACAGAGACGTGCGGCGCAGACTCCAGGATGTATTTGTGGGATGCGATGCGTGGGCGCAAGAGCCGGAAGGGGACGCTGTTTGAGATGGCTGAGATTGCCATGGGGACGAGGCATGCTTGTAAGGAGATGCCGTAGAAGGTATTCAAGAGGTAGTAGTAAGGAGCTTGGGAGAGTATGGTAAGGCAGGCGAGGTCGAGGTCTGAATGAAGTCGTTAGTTACTTGTTTTCGCGCGTCGCGTGGTTGTGTGCGCTTGGTCGCAAGCTCAAGGTATGGATATCTTACCATCAAGCTTCATGACCCAAGGCACAGCCAGACTGAAGACCGCCCAAGCCAATGTTGCGATCACCTGCCATGGCTCATTGAGGCTTCGGCTGATGGTTGCGAGCTCGAGCCCAAGGAATGGCGACGCGAGGGAGAAGAGGATCGAGTTGGCCGATGTGGTCAGGACGATGAGGAGCGGGAATCGCACGGCCGGCGGAAGACGCGAGGTGGAGGTAAGCATTGCAGCTAGAAGCTGTCGCGTGTTCTGGATATGGAGGACGCAATCGGGTTTCTGCTTTGGAGCTTTGGTGGGAGAGGGTTGGGGGTGGTGGAGCGGGCGTGAAGCTTCTTGTTTTGATGAGGTCATGCTTTTGAGCTTGGGCGCTTGGGGCAACCCGCAGAAAAACGCCCGACCTCATCCTCAAGCTCGAACCTCCGTCATCCAAGTCACCTACCTCTTCCTCTTCTTCACTTTCAGGATCACTGTCATTAGATATATCATCTCCTTGGAGAGATATTTGTACCATACATACTAACCTTCGCAACGAAGAGCTGGAGACTGAAACGAAAACGCCGCTCTTTTCTCCATGGCTGCGTATCATAACTCTTCACTTCAGTGTATGGATGGTCCAGAGAACCGACGGATCCCTTTCTTCCATAGTCATTTGACTTAAAACGTTTTACAGCTCGGCAAGAGAAAGGTCTCTCTAGTTTCTGCGTCCTTTCTTCCTTCTCGACTCCAAATCATTCCCCATCTTTCGCTGTCCATTCCATACTGCAATTCCAGATTCTCAATTGCCACGTGCCTTACCTCCCTCCTGTCTTGTCCAATCAACTTTGGCTTCCAGATGAAGCCACCCTTTGAATCCTTGCCAAAAGCCATAACGGGCAGTGGATCGAGCTTGGTGCACCCTCATTCGGTGTGCGCGTTCTTACACGTTAGGCGGAGCTGAGTACTTTGGTTATTTTTGGGACACTCGCTGGATAAGGACAAATAATATGAAAGCTGTCAGCACCGTACGGTCTGTGCTTCTCTGTCTCTCTAAGCTAACAAGATGCAATCCTGCTATGGAACTGTTGATTATCTTACCCTTATAGGGTGATATCACGAGGGCACACAGCTCGAGACTTGCCACCATTTCACCTAGAGCCACGCATCAGCTGATAGCGGAGATGACACTCGACGAAAGCGGCTATTGGTAATTGACACAGAAGATACACTGGCAACTTTGAGTCACGCATCCTTCTTCGAGGACCCTTCTGCATATGTCCACTCCGGATTGGCTATGCCTCAGGTCACCAATACGAGGATCTACACTTTCCTCGACTTCCTGGGAGCAGTACCTGAACCAAGAACCCAAAACTTCCGATCTGTCTAACACCCATTGCCGTTCTTATCTTGACGGCCCTTGGTGCTGGAACGTTGCTCGAGTTCCCCTTACGATCTCGCCCACGTGCGCTGCCTTGACGCCACGGACAGAAGAGGGCAGAGTCATTCCTTCTGGAAGACATCTCTAATGCGTCAGCGTCAACGAATTAGCGGCTAGTTTGATTTGTCACCGCCCACGGTCGCGCCGTATTCCACAAAATATCGAGCTTCTTTGTGATCCAGATTGGCCAGGAATGCAATATTTGAACAGGATGAGGATATTGACCTTGAATGGCCGATTGTATATCTCGATCAAAGTCTCATGACGGATTCCTCAAAGAAACAGTGGTCTTGGACAGGGAAGTGGACACGTCGAGAGTATCGACTCTGGGGCCAACCTACCTCGACGATGATCATAGCCAGAGGAAATTACTTGTAGAACGGCTGATCATCCAGGAACGAGAAATGTTGGAAGGCAGAGTCCCAACTGGTACTGCTACTTCTGCCAGGTTTCAAGGGTCGTATTGGTAACCCAATATTCCACTCTCCCGAAAAGTTTCCGGCATTTGCTTTGTCCGGCGCCCGCGAAACGACAATCTCAACACCCTCACTTCTAAAATTACGACGCGGCTCCTCGCATCAGCGGCTCTTCGCCTTGGAGAGCTCGTACCAGGATCTGCCACCATCGTCATCGTCGCTCCTCGCGTGCGGCCACATCTTGCCTTCATGCATCCCTTGCTTCGTGCAACACAAAATCCTGTAGCCATGGAACAGTATCATGGGAGCCCGTGTAACTTGGCATTATCGCCGCATGATAGACGTGAACCAGGGATGCGGAGCGCGAGATCTTTGGGAGGATGTGCTCTCTATATAGGAAACCCAGAAGTTGGCCCGTTGGAGGGAAACCGTTCAGGGTAACGGATCAGCAATCACTTTCTCAATTCTATCTTCAATTTCTACTTCCAATAATTCAACCGAGTCGATTCTGTGACGAATAATGAAGATCCAGGGAGTAGTCTCGCTACTTATATTCCTTCTTGGTGCGATTTTCCCTCTTCGGTCTGGAGGTGTGCCGCTGGGAGATCTTTGCAAATTATCCTGCGAAGGATCAATTTGCGCAGGTACTGACGATGCTGTAAGTTGGGACTTGGAGCGTTTTGTGCAATTGCTAATTGTAATGCAAGTCTCGCTGCCAATGCCTCAACGAGAAAGCACTCTACTGCCATGAACAGTGTGACGGTCCAGCTCCGTCTTTCCTCGTAAGTGCCTTCCATTTCACTTTATGACTGTAATCATTTCGATGTCATAAGCTGCCATGGCCATATGTCATCTACCACGAGAAAAAGCATTGACCCTTCTCAGCCTTGTCCAGAGCAACCGCCCACTGTCATCGTAGCGCCTCGCGCAGCGCCGCTAGAGACTTCTCCAACGTCCATTCCAGCTTCCACTCCCAAAACATCATCATCCACGGTCTCTGCAACAGTCAGCCGTAAATTCGAATGCGGCTCGCGCGGCCTCCCCTCCTGCCCGGCCGGGCAGATCTGTGTCAAGATGCCCGGCGCCGCCTGCGGTCCCCAGACTGACTGTGGCGGCATGTGCGTGCCGCGCAATAATGCCAACGTCGTCTTCGCATCGCCAAGTAGGAGTGGTGCGTCGGCGTCTAGTAGCTCGACTACGCCGACGGAGGAGAGTGTGCTTGTTGTGGCGACTCCGAGTTCGACGGCAACCGCAACCGGCGAGGAGAAGACGGTCCAGTTCAAGCAAAATTGAGTTGTCAGTAACTCTACTTTGGCTTCTGCTGGGAACGGGACTGAGGTTGCAGAGGGCGAGAGTGCAAGTGATGGCGATGCAGGAACTGGCACAGGAACTGGAGGGAAGAAGTGTTGAAGTGTTGAAGTGTTGTTTCTATCATTCAAAAGCTTTCGGCGGCTTCTTGACGATCTCTTTCTCTCGTTGAAATGATTTTGCGTTTTTTATCTCTTCGATTCTTTCTTGTTTGATTCTCCTGGAGTTCTTGAGCAAGGGTTTGGGAGGGACACTATTGGCTTTACCTCGAGGTATGGTCGGCCTACTGCTATGCGGAGACACAGGGATGATGCTTTGCCCCCCTTCAGCTGGCTCGGGCCTGTAGAATGAAGTAGTTCCAACCACATGTGCACAGGACTAGGAACCTTGGGCAGTTGTCTTAGCAAAAAGCTGAAAAATCACCATCCTTCAACAACCAAAGATGTTGAAATGTTTAAAACGTGATGATAGTCGAGCACTAGTGCCAGAATGGCCGATTGACAGTCCGACAATTCTTGGAGAAAGTCCTAAACACGTGACCGCTCCCCGCCCCCGACCAGATCGGATCGACATCCCAAACTTGGCTCCCAAATCAAGCTTTTGAGCCACTTGTGGCGCAGCCTCTCGTGGCTCAAACCTGTTTACACCCCACGGCATCACATTCGCGTCCTCCTGAAACGTCAAAGTCGCCTTTCCCTGATTGCGCTCCAATGGCGAAGCGAGGAGTGTGGTCACTCGGTAGGTCGAGGGTATAGTAGTATTCATGGCATGAACCGGCTTTCTGTCTGCGGCCTGGTAGACATGCTGGAGATGAGATCATTACTGTGTTCATGCGTGTTTCCCGGGTAAGGTGAGGTGAGGTTGCGGGAGAGGGGTGCTTGTATAAGGTAGGGGTCTGCTTCAAGCTTTTTTCTATCTTCTTGCTGGAGTTCTTGTCGACTTTCCTTTCTCGCTGAGAAGAGAAGAGCTTGAGCTTGAGCTCGAGACACGTCATTTTTGTTTCGTTTGCAATAATAGGCACTTGAGTTCTTACACCTCACTCGCTACCTACTCTCACCTCTATCTCCCCGTCTTCTTCCTTTCCCTAGCTCTTCTTCTCTTCGTTCGCTCTCAAACAGCAATTCATCATGAATCTCTTCTCGCGCCGCCAGGCCGCTCCAGTCGAAGCAGACACCACCGCAACCACTGGCACCCCCCCCGTCAATGAGAAAACCAACCGCTTCAGTAACCTGCTCAAGAAACGTGAAAGTGCGGACGTCGAAGAAGGGACCGCAACTGGACGCCACCATCGCCACCACAACTCCCTCAGTATCCGCCCAACCTTCGGCCAATGGATCAAAATGACCTGGGTAGACCTCCTCACCATGGTCATCATGGGCGCCATAGGTCTAGGTGTAAGTCCCCATTTCCTACCATCCATCTATCCACTCAATCTCTAATCCTTCTCCAGGTCTACAACGCCAAACCAGCCCCAACGCGCTCCTTCCCCGTCTACTTCCGCGACCGCGAGGTCGTCTACCCCCAATTCGCCTACCCCCTTCGACACGAGATCATCCCAATCTACGCAGCGGCCCTCATGGCTTCGCTGATCCCCATCTTCATCTTCCTAGTTATGCAAGTCCGCATCCGCAGTTTCTGGGACCTGAACAACGCCATCATGGGCCTGCTCTACTCCCTCATCTCAGCCGCCGTCTTCCAAGTCTTTATAAAATGGCTCATCGGCGGACTCCGCCCACACTTCCTCGCCGTCTGTGCGCCCGCGGTCCCGGATCGACTCGTCGAAACAGGAAATGGCTTCGACCAGATAATGTACGACCGAAGCGTCTGCACGGGAAACGCAGCCGCCATCGACGACGCGCTCGAATCCATGCCCTCGGGCCACACCACCGCCGCATTCGCTGGCTTCGTCTTCCTCTACCTCTACCTCAACGCCAAAATGAAAGTCTTCTCAAACCACCACCCGGCAATGTGGAAGCTGATCGTGCTCTACTCGCCCATCCTCGGTGCCTGTCTCATCGGCGGCGCCCTCACCATCGACGAATACCACAACTGGTACGACATCCTCGCCGGCGCCGTCATCGGCACCGTGTTCGCTTTCTCCGCCTACCGCATGGTTTACGCCTCCGTCTGGGATTTTAGGTTCAATCACGTGCCGCTCGTCCGTGACGTGCCGTTCCATTACGGCGAGTGGCAGGCTGGCTTCAACGGGTTTCACTCGGCCATGTTCTCGCGGAGGGCGGGCTGGGGCGCGTACGAGAGGGGTCCGTTGGGAGGTGCGCCTTTTGATTCTGCGGGTGGTGTTGGTGGAATTGGCGGCAGGGCTGGGGATGGCTGGCACGGGGGTGCTGGGAGGTGGGATAGGGAGGGTGCTGGGAGTGGTGTTAATAGACATAGTATTGGCAGGAAGCCGGTTGGCGCGCCGTCGCCCGCGCCGGGGGCTGCGACTACGGGTGTGGGTCACGAGGGTGGGGTTAGGGGGGAAGAGATTGTTTGAGGATCTCTGGATCGTGGAGTTATACAATTGCTCTGAGGTGTGGAGGTTGATGGCGTGGTATGTAATGACTGAGTGATGGGGATGGAAAAGTAGTCTCGATTGTCGCATTGCTCTGCTCTTAGATAGGACTTGACTTTGGGCACTCCGTGTGTACTCAAGACTCTACGGAGAACAATAACGATACGCTTGACCTCCACATGCACCCCAGGTCCTTCTGGGTTTGAACTCAATTTCTGGATATGAACTTACCATACCCGATTTGCTGAGCACATTCTATACGTTCATTCTGAAGCTTGAACCCGGCAAGTAGGAGATGACCCTTTGCAAGGCCGGCCTTCTAATGAGTCCATTTTCACCATCACGTATATATAATATTTGGCACTATACACCGATTTTAAACACCAAATGACCGCGCTGAACCAGGACAAGGGGGTAAGCCGCTGGCGAAAACTATGTTCCCTCGATTATTCAAGCAGTCGTCTGGCTTTGAAGCAAGTTTAGGTATGAGTGACACAAATAGTTTCAAAAAATACATACAGACAATTAAAGGCGAATCGCAAGGTATTGGAAGTCAATAGGAGGTGATCGATGTTTCTCCAAATGTCCAATCCCTTCAGACTTGCAGGAGACCTTGTCATACTTGACTCTCCTTATAGACAGTGTTGAGATCCCCGGGTCAAGAAGTCTTGCATTGGACAGAACCGATAAGTAATGAAGGACAAGGTTGAGCACCGTGCTGGTTTACTCTAGCTTCAAGGTTGGAATAACATTACAGTTCCGATACCCCAACGCGGCCATGTCACTTGATGGCACATAACACGTTAAAAAGTCCACCCGCCACCCATTCCTCAGGAAACTCCCGCCCTGCTTCGAATACTTTTGTCCTTCCATTGACAGATCGCCTGCGACATTGCGGTTAGCACATCTCCATCCAACTTCCAAGGAAGCACTTTGAGCGTTGCCACTTACAATGATCAATAATTTCCTCAACGTGCCGTTGACAATAGTCGGGAGCATCAACCGTGGAAGTGTTGGCCCCTCCCAGGTCCCATTTAACTAAAGCCAGACCAGTGAATCGGGTGGAGGGTTTGGCTCATCCCATTGAACGCCTATGTAGGTGGCCTTGGGCCGGCCCGGGACAGCAGGATTAGGGTCCACGCAGAACTCGCTGATGGCACTGACTGCGCTATCTTTCTGCATGTAGTACTGGCGGTCGTTTATCGGCTTGGGGGGCAAAGCAGGTGAGGGTGCCGGAGTCGATCTCGGTTGTGGTTGCGGTGGCTGTCGGGGTGTCGCATTTGGGGGTCTGCTTGCCGTAACCTGTTGTTGAGCCCATATAGCGGTACATCAGGTCATCGTTGCAGGTGCAGCTCGTGTACTCAGTTACAGTCGCGGGGGGCGAACTGAGGGTCTCTCTAGAGGGTCGGATGAGAAAGTGCTTGAATTAGTGTAGACGTGACTCGCGAGTTTGACTTACGTTATGGTAACAGACCGGCAAGTATTTGGCAGCGCGGTAGAAGGAGTAATAGTCATCTTGGGCTCGTCAATTTGCGTCGGGGGTAGTGTTTTGTAATCGCATGGCGCCGTTGTTGCGTTCATCGTTGAGTAGAACCCTTTCGTGGGGTTGCAAACACACCATGAAGCCGGCGTTTCCATAAGCCTGCCTGAGAAATCGGTTCCATAACTTCCAACAAAGCATGACGGAGTCGGGGGAGGTAAATTGATCATCGAGTACAGTATGTCCTGCTGTTCGTCCCACCACGGCATTGCATATCCCAAAATTGCACTTTATAGGATCATAACACTTGCAATGCCTCCATTTACCCTGATTGGAACCAGAGAAATCTCGTTGACATGCTGTAGAGGGAGGGAAACTTACCTCAGTGCACCTTTTATCCTGTCCTTGACAGTCATCGTGTGAACAGATAGGCTGGCTTATCGTCAGTACATTGTCGACCGTGAGGAAAGATGTAACACACAGTATCAGTCCCTGTCGGAGCACCAGAAGCACACCCCCAAGACGTTGAGCTTTCCGTTTGAGTGGTAGTTGGCGTGGTGAATTCTGTCGTTTGCAAGTTCGACAGAGGCTGTGTTGGAAATTGGGGATACTTCGGCAACCTGATGATGAAAGGAACTGCTCCGAGGGTAGCAACGGCATCGATGGCGACAGATGCGATCCAAAAAGCTCTGAGCCTTGCTTGGGTCTTAACAACGCGCATGGTCCGCGCTACGACATCGTAAGCTGCTTCAATGGCGGCCGGAATGTCGATGTTTGCATTGCCCAACCCCTGAATCAGATCGTAAGCTCCTCCTGGTCCAGGCTGTGCTGCTTGGACAGCATGAGATAACAAACAACTCAAGCCTGACGCAGTGCCGTTAGAAGTTGTTTTCGAATAGTGCGGTATGTTCAGACTTACTGTCATCTTGTCGCTTCCCAGTATTACAAGCAGCAACAGCGCCCTTTGCAATATCCTCCAGTGCTGTTTTTAGTGCCGGAGTTAATGTGACAGCAATGTCGCCAATATTCTCGATTCCAGAGTCACTGGATGCGGTTGCGGCTGTGATTTGAATCTTTGTCGTCACTATTTCCGTTTGATCGCTCACGGTAGTTGTCTTGACGTCCTCACTCAACCAGTCTGTATGCCCCACAAGCCACTTCAGACATATTAGTACTTCTTGAAGCATGCTGAAAGATAGAAAAATGACTTGTGTAGTTTGTGCTTCGGTTGAAAACAGTTCAGTATTAGTTCCGATCCCGCCAACACTGCAGTTCCATGTAAGTAAAACTGGGGGTCTTAAGTAACAAAGCAACCGGCGACTTACTATTGTGATAAAGGTCCAACATAGTCGGAAACTGGGTTTATACCAATTTGCCCACTCTGTGTAGGGACAATGGCAGCTTCCTTGGCCGGGTTGGTCACTTCCAGTAAACTATTGCTGGCACCCACGTCTTCACTAGTAGTCGCATTCCAGCCTCTGATCTGTTTCATGCCAATGGAGGTATCCTGAGCATTCGCAAGGAACGGAAACAAGATCTGAGAAAGTAAAAGAGAAACCATTTCCCCTTCTTATACAGACCCCAACCCAGCCACTATCTTTCCACTTTGCCATCTCATACTTGTCGACCCTCGTTCTCACCGTCTTTTACTAGAACTACTGCGACATTTTTAAGTCTGTTCAATGACCACCGTAAGTCTACCGCTTGTGCCAGCGTGCGAGTAGGTATAGTCTTACAGGTTTGAGTGAGTCTCTCAATCACGCGATGAGGGGTGTACGATGAGCTGGAAAAGGGGTAGGGGGTGTACGAGGAGCCGATCCAAGAATTTCATATGTCCATGATCTTCCAGTTTGAGAGTTACCATACGCCTAACCCCTCCCATGCATGCAACAACGCCAAAGGTCCCGCAAGCCAGCAATATGCCTCCACTTGTTCCAAGAGCTCGAATGCCCTGTGCTATTAGAACCCGACCCTCCCACCACGATTGAACCCATCTCCCCTTTTCTCTGCTTCCTGTCTCTACATCAGGTAGTGGCGACATTCCCCTCCGATTCGCGCTTTTCCTCCTTCGTTCCCTTCTCATTCTCCGTCTCCTTACCCTCTCCCTTCCCTTCTGCCCTCTTCGCCAGCTCCCTCTTCTTCGCCTCCTTCCGCTGCTGCTTAGTCAACTTCTTCGAAGCAGACCTCGACAACTCAGGCCCCGACGCCTTATCGAGATCCAGACTGTTACTCGGATTCTGACCTTCTTCAGCCTTCGCCTCTGCGTCTGCTTCAGTCTCAGTGATCTTCTCCTCCGCCTTGAAAAGCTCCAGCAGCGCCGGAGTGTACTTTTCCATGATAGGGATGTCTCCGACGCGGACACGCATATAGTCAAATGCAACGCAGATTCTCATGTCGCCAATGCGCCTACTAGATGGGTTCGGGCGAGGAACAGGGACTGGAGCTGCGGATTGATTGGATGGCGGCTCAGAAGCTGTGGAACGCGCTGAAGGGTCCATCGTGGGGGTTGGGAGAGGTGGAAGCTCGCGTTCTTTGAAAGAGTTAGACCCGTCGAGAACCGGAGCGCTGCTCTCCTCATCCGCGTCAATAGCCGGCTTCGCAGAATCAATCATTAGGACATCATCAGTGAGCCCTTCAGGAAGCGCAGCAGAAGCATCTGGATCCTCAGCCAAACCAACAGGAACATCATCTCCTTCTTTCTCCTCTGCCTCAGCTTCCTCAGCTAGGTCGAACCGGTCAAGATCGACACTTTCCATATTCGGCAGCTTCGCATACCTCTGCGAAAAGTGCGTCAGTACCACGGTCCTTGCACGCATCGCCATGCCGACTTTCAGCGCCTCGCCCGTGGTCGAGTGTTTCTTCGCCCTCGCGTCGCCCTGCATGTCGTCGTCGAACGTGGCTTCGTGGATGAGCACCGTCGAGTCCTTGCCAATGGCAGCAAGCTTAGGAGACGGCCGGCAGTCGCCGGAATACGACACCTTGAAGCCGTTGGCGAAAGTCAGCGCGACAGCCCTTGCATCGTGACAGTGACTGACGTGGACGGCTTCCAGGTTTTCAAGGTTGATATTTGGTAGAGTATATGGAGGGAAGTAAAGGCTGCGTGCCCCGAGTGACTCATGGACGGCGCGATGATGCAGCAGGAGACCTTTACTGGCAGGCATAAATGGCAGAATGTGACTATAGCCAATGTCCTCGATCTGGCTGTGCTCTGCTAGCCATTCGAGCATATGCACACCCGACACCACGGCAAGCCGGCGGGGAGCACCAGCGTCGAGAATACCTCTTTTGAGATCGTCTTCGGTCGTGAATGAGGAGAGGGGTTCCAATTTCTGCCTGGTGTGAACGGTCTCATACCAGGCTTTGATGACAGACGCGGTTCCAAGGTGGTGGTCCGCATGGAGGTGACTGATCCATATCATGCGGAGGTCCTTGAGGACGTCTTTAAGCTCACTCGGTGCGAATACGCGCTTCAGTTGCCCAAGTGTGCCCTCGCCGCAGTCCAGAAGGTAGTTGCCAAAGCCTGGAACTCGCACAAGAGTTGCAGAAACGTTTCGATATTTGGAGGGCAGAGAAGACCCCGTACCTAGTGTGATGATTTCAACATCACTGCCTGGAATTGATTCCCTCCATTCTGCGATGCTGTTATCTTCTTTCGCCTCTCGCTGTGCTTGTTCCGCCAACTCTTTCACCTGCCGACTCGACGATAGAAGAACATCCACGACGCTCAAAAATGGTATAACTCCTTTCGTGGACACGTCAACTTTCGGTCGAAGTGTGAGTGATAGTCCTCGTTCTGCTGATCGCACATTGGCACCCGTAGGAAGACTCAGATGCGAGGACAGCTCCTCGGTACTATTGGACGAATCGGCGAGATGTGACTGTTGAGGTAGAGTTTTGTTGTCGAAATGTGGCACAGGAAATCGACTGAAATCAACTTGACTTAAACGTATGGCTGATGATGCTGCGTTATCCATGGTCAGTCTGTTGGCGCACACATCACTCGACGAAATGATGTGCTGCAAGTGTGGAGTTTCCGCAATGAAGCTGCGTAATGCCGCATTGCCAACAACGCCAGGAGCGAGTATCCAACAAATTGCCACTACGCCGTCCATAATCTCGGATTGCCACTCTTTCCGGTCGAGAAGGGGCTGGACGTAGTCTTGCCCTGGCAGATCCACAACAGCGAATCCTGCACCCTTCCTCGCTGGACCTAAAACCATATCAGGAGTGACAGTCTCTCCACGGTCATTGACAATTGATTGTCCTGCAGCGAGCATAGTTCTCTGAAAATTCTGAACGCCATGCTCTTCTGCTGCCTGAATCGAGAACTTTCCGCGAATATCATGAAGTCTTATGATATAAGAGAGTGCTTCTGGTGCGGTCGAGACTGGCGGAAGCTCTGTCACTAGCGCACCTGGCCATGGCTTTCTTACCAAAACTGTCATGTCTGGCACTCGTTCGCTACCACCCGGCACAGGTCCAGTCCAGCGCTCAATCGTTCCCGAGTTCGTGTCGCGATGAAAGATTGTTGCTGGCATGTGCACCTGATGCAGAGGTGTCTCAACGAGATTATCAAGACGCCAGGTCGAGTCGAACATCTCCGTAACAATGCCCTTTCTTTTCTGATCGTTTCGGTCTCTTTGTTGACGCTCAGTATCAGCTTCCAGACGACCCGCACCCTTTTCCTCGTCATTGGCCACGTCGAAACTCCGTTTCCGCGGATTGTGAGATGTTGCATAACCAGAGGAGCTCTCAGGGACTATGGGCATCGCCCAGACTTTGATGTTGTCGTCTGCCCAGGTGGGTAGCCGAGTACCGTCCCTCGCACATTTGGCCGGTTCATCAGCATAGAACTCTTGAGCATTCACTGGGGTGTTTCGTCGAAAAATGAACCGTCTGGCAGTAGCCAGTGTATGATTAATATTTGGTGGTCCAAAGATATTCACGCAACGTCGAATGAAGGGCTCCGGCTTCGTCGAGGGCAAGCTGTTTTTTGGATCTCGCCTCTGCCGGGCTTCAGCAGCCGCGACTTTATGCTTGACGGCTTCTGCCATTCGAGACTCGAAGCTGTCGGCAATGGTGAGCAAGAAGCCAAACAAGCCTCCAGTGTTGCCCCATTGAGACTTTCCAGTGAGGAAGACGTCATCGAATTTTATCATCCTCGCCCCATCTTGTACGAACGCCCGCTGTGAGCCCTCGCCGACTTGACCCACGAGATAACTCTTGTTGGCAAATTGCAGGGCAAGCGCCGTGCCGGGTGTATCCGCCGTCGGAGTAGTCAGCACGCGCAAGGAGCATATCATGTTGCTAACGTAAGGTGCTCTCGAAGCTGAAGATTCGATGTCTTTGAGTGTTTCCTCACTGATACCGATCTGAAGACACGGCTCCCTGTCAATAAAGAAGAAACCTTCTGTACGTATTCGACTTCGGGCCAAGAGTAGGGATGTGCTCTCGCGCCACACAAGATGGGTGCGAAAGGCACGGCCCAGAGGGGGAAGGTTGGCAGAACGAGGATGAACGATCGGTCGTTTGAACGGGTGGGTGACTCTCTGTTTACGTGCTCGGTCCAGAGGTTGAAGGCTGGCAGGACGAGGTTGAACGATCGGTCGTTTGGATGGATGAATGACTCGCTGTTTGCGTGCTCGGTCCAGAGGCCAAAGGCTGGCAGGACGAGGATGACTGGTCGGTTTGGTGGATGGCTTGAGGACTTTCTTTTGGTGTGTTCGGTAGGTAAGACGTCCTTCTGAGATAACCTTGAGACGTGTTGGTTTTTGCGAGAGGCTGCTTTGGCCTCCGCCCTTCAGCCAGTCAAGATTCAAAGCTTCGAATCGCGCGCTGCCAACTCGGCAGTCGTGGAATGGTCGTAGGGAATTTGTCGCGAACCAGCGCTTCGAAAGGAAGAGAAGAGAGGAGTTGGAGAAGCTGAGTGGAATCGTGACGGTCGTGAAGCGCGAGGAACTGCTAAGAGTAGCCACGGTGAGTTGAGGTGCGCAGGCAAAGAGTCATCGGTCTCCTGCACTTGGCAAATCACTCGAGGAAAATGGGGCTTATGGAAAGGTAATGGCAGCAGACAGCTCAACGAGTAAGTGTTGAGTCATAAACGGTGTTTGACTGCACACTGTGACTGATCAAGTCGGCAGCGCGAGCACTCGTAGCAAAAAAGTTGATATACCGAAAGTCTTGGCGTCGCGGCCCACCTTCGCGGTGTCACGTGTCAAGCCACATTCCAATCTCACGACACTGGCACTGCCACAGACCATGCCCCTATCTTTACTGCGCTGTCGAGCACCAAAAATAAAAGGTAGCAGTGTGAAGCAGGTTCTCATCAAACCGTCATCATATATTCAGTCGCCGGTCCACAAGAGACCTTGGTTTATTTATCTTCTACCACTCCCCGCTCCTCTCCCGTTTCAGGGGAAACCAACGCCAAAGAACTCATATAATCATGCAGGCGCCTATGCTACCTCCGCTTTGCTCTCCTCTGGCGCAGTCTCAGGCGTTGAATCATCTACAGCCGGACTCGTAGTTGCATCCAAAGGCGCCGCATGCAGAGCCGGCTTCGCCTTTTTGCCCATTTTCCCTGCCTTTCTCCGCTCCAGCGCATCCCGGACCCAGTCGGCAACCTCTTTATCTACAACCCCGGGTTCAACAGGCTCTGCAGTTGTATGGTCTTGGTCTGCACTGGCTTCAGCAGCCGCCTCTGCTTCTTCATCCTCCATGATCGTGGCCGGCTTTGCCAAGGGTGCGAGCCAGGCGTGCTGCAGGAGCATGCCGTAGGACGGTCGAAGCTTGGGAATTTTGTTCAAGCAGCCTCGGACGAAATTGCGCGCAAGGTCTGAGTAGCCTTCAGGTGGTAGGTCTGGTGGCTCGCCGTCGACGATGGCCTGTGACGAGTTAATACTGGCCGAGACAATCTTTGATATTCTCGTCGACTTACACTCAATTGACTGAAGATGTTGTTGTAGGTCTCTGGCGGGTAAGGGTACTGCCCAAGAGCGCACTCAATGATTGTCAGACCCAGACTCCAGATATCGCTTTGTACGCTGTAGGTTCCACCTCCGGGATTGGCTCCAGCTTGTGCCACTCCGCCGCTGGATATACGCTCGGGCGCCATGTAGCTCTGGCAGCCGATGTTGGTCTTGGCTATGCTGGCAACAAGGTTTCCGCTGACGCCAAAATCGCAAATTTTGATCTGCCCCTTGGTGTTCATGAGAATATTAGTAGGCTTGACGTCTCGGTGAATGATGTTGTGCTCATCCTTCAGGGACTTCAAGCCCATTGTTGTGGCTAGGGTGATCTTTCGAAGAATGTTTTCAGGGATGCCGTCTCCATAGAGCTTGTCTATGGAACCGCCGTCCATGAATTCGATGCATATGTATACTGCGCCCTCCTGGAAAAAAGCGCCGTAAAAATCAATAATGTAAGGGGAAATGCAACGATGCAGGATGTCGAGCTCCATAATGATAGCAGCGAACTTGGCATCATCCAGTTCCAGCCGGAGTTCCTTCATGGCCATAACAATCCCAGTGGTACCGGACTGGCTTGGCGCGGCAGAGGTAGGACTTGATTCTTCCTTGAATTCTGCGCTAGTTGGTGAGCTTGGTGACGCAAAGGAGGCTCCGGTGCCGATAAATTTGTTGCCTGCGAGACCCAGCCCAGGTCTTCGCATCCGTGGTCGACTGTGTCTGACCTTGTAGACGGTGCCGTAGTTGCCCTTCCCTAGCTCGTCCAAAGTGTCAACTTCATCCAACGATATACTGAAGCTGCTCCCGCTCGCAAAGTCTACTCCTTGGGAGGTGAGCACGGCTTTCCCCTTGAAGCGTAGACTGCCCGTCTTGGTGTCGAGAAATTCGGCATACTTGTCGATCATGGTGCCTCCGTTGGGTTTCTCCTCGGGGTTTGCTCCTGCGCCTCCGTTCATGCCAGACAGCGTCAACCCAGGCTTCTTGCGTCCACCCGCGGGCGGCCCAGTGGGACCTGGCGGAGACTGCGTCCCAGGAAGACCGCCAGGGAGCGCCAGGCCTCGCTTCTCAGCAAGAGAAGGCTTCTTCCCCCCAAGCCGCGGGACCGCTGGCGCCGAAGAGAATGACGGTATGCTGGGTTTCGGCATGCCGGGGGGCATTTTGAAGTTGGCCGGAATGCCTCCAACAGGACCAGGACTAGGGCCAGGGCTTGCCACTGGTGCCGGAGTCGCATTTGTACCTTCTGTGGGTGCCCGCGGTGCCCCTTGTCTCCCGAGATGAAACGCTTTCATCCGTTCTCTTATGTCGGCATTCACGTTCAGGCCGCTGCCTCTGGAGGAGAAGGTGGGAGCTTGGGCAGGTCGTCGCGCGGCATTGAGGGCTCCGAGGGGCGTGGAGGAGGCTGTCATGCCAGCAGTGGTCGCTGCGGTCGTGGAGTGGGCACGTGGGGAGAGCCGAGGAGGTTCGAGGGTCGGCGGCGCAGAAGGAGCAGTGATGCCATCCGTTTCTGGAGACACAACAGCTGTCTCGCCATGTGACTCTGCTGCTGCTGGAAGATCAGCCTCGACCGCAGGCAGAGACGGTCCATCGACCTGAGCAGTCTCCGGTGCAGGCTCTTCTGAAGACATGGCGCGCGCGGTCTGTCAAAGTTGTTCGGACAAAAAGAAGGACGATGGCAACTGAGGAATCGGAGCGATTTGGCGTGGGCCAAGAGGGATAGCGCATGAAAAGTGCGCTGAGGAGGCTCCGGGATGGGTATTAGTGGCGGTACACTCGTGGATGCGGGACGACGTTGGGTGTGGCTAGTTTCGTGAGGAGGGGTCGGGGTCGAGGAGGGAGGGAGGGATGGATATTGCAAATGCCGTACTGCTGGAAACGGTAAGCGAGGCGAGTCCTACCGAGACATGAGTAGGATTCGGCGAGGTGGTCGCACCGATGCTTGCAGGTGGGAAGAAAACTGGTTGAGGTGCTGGGGAGGAGAGACGGAGAGGTGCTGGCGGCAGACACAGGCAAAGGCAATGGAAGCGACTGGCACTGCGTAGTACGTACGCGTAACGTGACAACGTCAAGGTAGTGTGCTTAGGAAGACGGAGGAGGACGGGGGGAGGGGCAGGAGGGGTTCTGGGTCAGAGGTCCAGCGCTGGCGGATCGCACCACTCGAGCTTTTCTGGACGCGCAGCTGTGACGGAACAAATAAAGGGTGAAGAATCGGGATGGCCGTGAGGAGGGTGCTCGGCGGGATCTAGGTGAAGGTGAAGACGCTGGGCATGATCCAGGGAGTTGGCGGACGGAGGGTCTGGGACTGGCACTGGCAGTAGAGTACTGCTGATGAGCTGCCCATCTCTGTCTCTCGCTGCCCGTCGTGATCGGTTCTTGCCCTGCAATCGGGCGCTTGCTGCCACTCTGCGAGTCTGCGCCATCCATGACATCGGCCGGCCGCCAAGCCACACTCAAGCCACTAGAGCGTAGGTCGGCTGTGGCGGTGCGCGCGATCCAGACTTTTCCAGGGAAGCGCCGCCTCGTATGTGCACCAACTGGCCCTGCACCAGCGAGCCTTTGACGCCTTTCTTTTGCCGTCCGCCAACAACTAAATTCTCAACACCAAAAACCTCCAGCTCCTTCGTCTCCTCTCAGTCCTCCGCCCTGCTGTCCACTTTTACTTGCAGGAATTGCTGTCTTTGCAGTGATGGGCAGCCGGCTCCGAAGCTAATTCACTCAAATCCTTCCCTGCCCAGCCGCCGTCTGCCACTCCGCAACGTCCCCCAAGCCCACGTTTCCTGCCAGTCCACCGTCTCCACTCGCACACCATCGCAGGGGAAGGCACCATGGCCTCCTACTTCAGACCTCCCACCTCCTACAGACTCTCTCGCTCCCTCGACTCCAACATGCACATGGCTGCAGTCGGGCCCTCGTTCACCAACATGGCGGCCGTCGACGCCTTTGCGCGGCCGCCGCCCCATTCGCAACACCCTGACTTCGGGCATCTAGTTTTGCTCGTCTTCGAAGCTGTGCTGGAGGTCGTGTGTGTGTCTGCGCCCGGATATATCATTGCACGCATGGGCCAGATGGACGCGAACGCTCAGAAGTTCATTGCCAACCTGAACGTCATGCTGTTCACACCCTGCCTCAGTACGATTGATTCCGCACTTCCGATATCTCAAATTCGTTGCTAATTTCATGCAGTCTTTACCAAGCTCGCGTCGCAATTGACCGCTGATAAATTGGTCGATCTGGCCGTCATCCCGCTGATATTCATAGTTCAGACCATCGTCTCATACCTCAGCGCCTATGCCATGTCCAAGTTGTTCCGCTTCAAAAAGCGGCCTTCCAACTTTGTCATTGCCATGGGTGTAAGTTTGATCGTGATGAATTGTATGAACTACGCTAACCGGTTGTAGGTCTTTGGCAACTCCAATTCCCTTCCCATCTCCCTCGTCATCTCGCTGTCAAAGACCCTTTCTGGCTTGCACTGGGACAAGGTACCAGGCGACAACGACGAAGAGGTAGCAGCTCGCGGCATCCTGTATCTGTTGATCTTTCAGCAACTCGGTCAGCTCGTACGGTGGAGCTGGGGTTATCATGTCCTCCTCGCGCCGCCGGACAAATACAGCGAGGAAGAAGGTGGAAGGGGTTTGGAGAATGACATTGAAAGTGGACATTATCAAGACCACCCGTCCCTCGATGAGCGCCGCGAGCTACTTGCAGATGTCTCCGATGACGAAGAGCACAATACGCCCTCCAAGAAACGAAAAGACCATTCACCCGTATCCGACTCCGACTACGAATCTGGATCTGCGACTCCAATCAATCAGAGTCAATATATCCAGTCTCCTAGTCTAGACGGTACTGATGAAGACGACGAGCCAGATTTCTCTCTCCCTCAACCGGCCAACGGTCATGTTTCTCAGCGCCGTCCCTTCGATCCAAGAATGGAGTCCAGCGGCCATATCACCCACTTCCCGAATCCAAGCCCTGAGCATACATTCCAAGAGCCTAACCACAAGGGGTTGAAAGGTTCCTGGACCAGCCTGAAGAAGGCTCTCGAGCAAAGCAAGCACAGATGTTCGTCCAAGTTCTCGGCAGCCTCCAAAAGATCATTCGATAGTCTTCCTTCATGGCTACAAGTCGCCCTATCTAAGATTTCGCGCGTCTCCGGAAAGTTCCTCAACGGGCTGTGGGAATTCATGAACCCACCCCTCTGGGCCATGCTCGCCGCCGTCCTCGTTGCTTCAATCCCTCAACTCCAACACCTCTTCTTCGACAAGGGTACCTTCATCTCGAACTCGGTCAGCCGCGCCGTCCATCAATCCGGCCAAGTAGCCGTCCCACTCATCCTCGTCGTCCTCGGAGCGAACTTGGCAAGGAACACTTTGCCCAAAGAAGCGAAGGAGGAAGGCGGCGATCCCAAAGAAGAGCGCAACCTTCTTATCGCTGCGCTCGTCAGCAGGATGCTGCTGCCCACAATCATCATGGCGCCGATGCTTGCGCTCATGGCTAAATACGTACCTGTCAGCATTCTTGACGATCCCATCTTCGTCATCGTCTGTTTCCTCCTCACTGGTGCACCGAGTGCATTGCAGTTGGCGCAGATCTGCCAGATCAACGGCGTGTACATGGGCGCGATGTCGAGGTTGCTCTTCCAGAGCTATGTCATTTGGTATGTCTACCACCTCCCACAGAACAATCTAGCATCAATTTCTAATAGTGTACCCACAGGATTCTCCCATCCACACTCGTCCTTGTCATGCTTGCCCTTGAGGTTGTCGAATGGGCAGCTTACTGATCTCCCTTTCTCTCTTCATCTTCCTCCTTTTTCTATAAAAGTGCACGATCATCAGATAGAGTACTGGCGGTTCTTTCTTCCCTCACCTAAATGTTTCCAGCGAGGCGTTTGGGGTGGTCATTTGCTTACTTGGTCTCCCTGTGCGATTACAATTAGTACCTACATCTTCTTCAGTTGCTTAGGAAACAGAGTTTCTCCTCCCCGTGTCCTTGGAATAGGGTCGGTGAGTTTTTCACTAGGCCTCCTTTCTCCTTCAAAGACGGCTTGGGCATAGGGATAGAAACAGGGAGCAATGCGGTTCCATTACTTTTGACCGACTGGGAGGTTGGTTGGACGGTCTCCTAACTATAGAGCGGACTGAGGCGCGAGCTACTTAACCCTTCCAAATGGAAATGGGCATTTGGGTAGGCGTTGACGATGATAGTATTTTAGAAACAATAACTTGTACCCTTCGCGTTTCCTCTCCATGAAGCACCTCCCGTGCCTCACATGATTCTGCTCTGTTTTGACCCAATGCAATCTCGATCTCTCTCAAACTCTGCAAAGTTTAGCGAATCGACCCTAAAGATTTAGCTGAGGCTAGAGTCCCTGCATCCCTGGCCTGATATGCATGCAGGGTAGGGGCTTGGTTAGGTTAGAGTTGCTCCCACCAGTCAGTGTCCCGGACCGATTCCACGCGGCCATAGATAGTGGAGATAACAAGTTGTGATTGGAGCAGGGTTGAGTTCGTATATTTCTGCGACTTGATTTCAGTTGGATAATGGAATCACAGTGGAAAAAAGGCAATTTTGAACGATTGTTTCTTGAAGCCAACAAGGGAACGGGGAATGCAACCAGGAAGTTTTGAGGAGCTCCGCCTGTGGTGTTCGTTGAAGGATTCCGGGGTTCGCCTGGTGTGAAATATGGAGAGGGAAAGTTGGCACCGGCATGTGGATGGAAGTTGGGAACCTTGCTACGCATCACACCTTCAAATGTTGGCGTCCCACGAAATGAAAGAAAGTCTCCAAGTTTTCCAACAAATCTACCCGGAATGCCCGTCGTCGTCATATCTCAACCTTTGTGCTCCTCCCTTGATTTTATCGATAGCGATAGTGATATCAACCTACGCCACACCAGGCTAGGCTAGTGTTTATGAGGGAGCTCCAGTCTGCGCCACGTGCCACACATGATCATCACACAGCCACAGACTATCAGAAGTTGCTTTTTCGCGACTTCCCAGCTGCCGTGACGTTGGGCTCGCCTGTGTTTTCTTCCAAGGTTGCTTTGACCCTACCTTTGACCTCACCTTTTGTCTAACCTTAACCTACTCCACCCTAAACTGACTAAAGGGTCCTTGGCTGAGGATATTGAACGCTTGTTCTAGGACGGAGAGACACAGGTTAGTACGCCGCTTGCTTCTCCATTCGATACCCTGAACCCAACCTGACTCGTCTTTTTCCCTTCCGTTCCCCTGCCTTAACACTACTCTCATTTCATTGTCTAGCTACTACTCAGTCCCTTAGGGTTGCACTCTCTATCCAGATCCCTCACAAAGTCCCATAGTCACATGCTCATCCCTTAGACTCTTCCCATCCGCGATCTCCCTCACTAACTCATCTTCGTCCCTCTATCTAGATATCTACTCGACCACATACTCCACTCGCAAACAAGCCAGCAGCAATAATGGC
This sequence comes from Aulographum hederae CBS 113979, assembly GCA_010015705.1. Taxonomy (NCBI): domain Eukaryota; kingdom Fungi; phylum Ascomycota; class Dothideomycetes; order Aulographales; family Aulographaceae; genus Aulographum; species Aulographum hederae. The sequence continues at coordinate 365,978 of ML977155.1, forward strand.
AGAAAAGCCTGACCGTGACCGCGGAAGCGGCCTTACACCCGCTATGAAGCCGTGGAATTCTGCGTCGGGGCAGAGTCCGAGGGCTAGTCCTAGGGGGACTCCTAAGGGTGAGTATTATCTCCTTTACGATTTTGCACTTTTCAGCAAGCTATGGCTTTCTCGATTCTGTTTTGAGATGTTTTGGTGGGCTGAGAGCTCGAGATTACGGAATTTTTCATGGTTTCCAAGTTCCTGTTCCAACTGAATTCAAATTTAAGAGCTGGGAATTTGGGTTGGTTCTTCTCATTGTTTGAAAGGGGCTATTGCTGTATGTTTGACTGTGGATACCGGATGAGTCCACCCATGTTGAAGCCTTTGGTTGTATCTTCATATGAGTTGTTGCACAGCATGAGATCCCTGAGACTCTCTCGGAATCTGCGCATACACTACACCACACATTTGAGGAAAGCCTTTGGAAGAGACCGTTGCCTATTGTGTTCCTCGGAAATCTTCTAATGCCTCCCTTGTTTGATAATCTACTCACCATCAAACAGTCGTCTCTATCAACGATGAAATCGAGTCCATCTCACCGATGATGCGAGGCAAGACCAAAGATACGGAGGGAGGAGATGAGTACTTCAATCTTGATCGTGCCTCCCCAAAGATGTACCGAGCACCAATAGCCAGCAAGCGATTATCCGGTCGCGCTAGCGTGACCCCAAACTGGAATGAGTTGTCAATGACCAGCGACGGCACTCCAACGGAGTCGTCTGCCAGGCGCTCACGTGGCAGCAACGAGACAAACTTGATTTCTCAAATCAGCTCGTGGCTACGCGACGAAAAAACACGACGCCATTCCGCCAAAGCTAAATCTAAATCTAAAAGAGCTGATACAGATGGCTCAGGGGATGGTGACGGTGTTCGCGCGGAGAGACGTGGTTCGGATGCTTCAGAGGGCTCGACTGCTCTTGAAAAGCTTCAGGCCATTCTCGACAACAACGCTTCTGCTTTGGCTGAAATGGGGGAGCAAGTTTCTCGCAGCCGTAAGAGTTCTTGTGGACCCCGTCGAGTTTCGTCCATTCGGAAATTGAGACGCACATCCACTGCAGGTTCCGACACGGACTACGTCGACGGCGAACCCGTCGTTCCCAATGTGGAAGCAATCCTTGACAACTCGAAGACCCTCTCGTATACTGGCGGCGGCGCTGAAAGTAGCGAGGACACCGCTATCGATGAATCCAAGCGCAAAGATGACACGGCGTGTTGGTTGACGTTCAAATACGAGATTGTGCGTCTGACACATACGCTGCGGCTGAAGGGCTGGCGCCGAGTGTTGATGGAGAAGAGTGGGGAGATTGAGGTTGAAAGGCTCACTGGTGCTTTGACGAATGCGGTTTATGTCGTTTCGCCGCCTAAAGATCTACCCCCGAAGAGTCCAAGACCAGGTCAGAGTGGGGATACTGTGAGGCCGAACAATCCGCCACCGTGAGTAATGAGAGTCGCTTTGAAACACTAAACTGGCTGACTGTTGTTTTTAGGAAGCTACTGCTCCGTATCTATGGTACCAACGTCGACGCTCTGATCGATCGCGCCTCTGAACTCGCAATTCTCCAGCGTCTCGCCCGCAAGCGCATTGGGCCTCGCCTCCTCGGAACCTTCACCAACGGCCGTTTTGAAGAATTCTTCCACGCTCGCACTCTGACATGCAAGGACCTCCGCGTACCAGATACCTCAAAGCAGATCGCCAAACGTATGCGCGAACTGCACGATGGCATCGACTTGTTGCCCCGTGAGAGAGAAGCAGGGCCATTTGTCTGGCAGAATTGGGACAAATGGGTTGTTCGGTGCGGAGAGATTGCGCGATGGATGGATGGGAAGAGCAGGAAAGGAGAGCTGAAAGGGGTTGGTGGCGGGTTCGTTTGTGGAGCCGAGTGGGATGTTTTCGAACAAGCTGTGGCCAAATACAGGAAGTGGCTGGAAGATCAATATGGAGGGTACGACAAGGTCAAGGAGAAGCTCGTGTTTGCCCACAACGACGTAAGTTTCTACACTCGGTCTCAACTACCTTTGCCCTCTCCTAATACGAAGTCTCTTTCTAGACCCAGTACGGCAATATACTCCGCCTCATCCCTCCTGGCGCCTCTCCCCTCCTTCTTCCTGCAAACGAGCACAAGCAACTCGTCGTCATTGACTTTGAATACGCCTCTGCCAACGTCTCCGGTCTTGAATTCGCAAACCATTTCACGGAATGGTGCTATAACTACCATGATTCGACCGTACCGCATGGATGCAACATCAAGATGTATCCGACACAGGACGAGCAAAGGCGGTTCATCGAGGCATACGTGAGACACCACCCATCTTTCAAATCAGGCGGTGGTCGAAGTGGTTCCTCGACTCCTGGAATGCGCCCAACTACCCCCGGAAGTGGGGCCACTACTGCCGGAGGTGCTGGCTCGAGTAGTGGCACTGGTCTCCTCTCTAGCTCAAACTCGATATCAAACTTTATGCTCGATTCTCGAGCCCCGCCCGGCGGCGGACAGCAGCAAAGCGGCTCTAACTACAACTACCAAGCCGTCGAAGCCGCCGAGGAAGAAGCAGTCGATCTGGAAGTCAAGCGGCTCATGGAAGAGACGCGCCTCTGGCGTACCGCGAACTCGGCGCAGTGGGTCGCTTGGGGTATTATGCAAGCGAAGGTGCCCGGTATGCCGGCGAGTGCGCCGCCGACGCCTGGGGTGCAGGGGCCGATTCATGAGGAGAGTGAGGCGGAGGGCAGGTTGCATCATTTGGCGGAGAAGTTGCACTTGACTCACTCGAAGACTAAAGAAGGGAAGGAGGAGGAGAAAGAGAAGGGAGAGAAGCATCATCACATCCAGCCGAATGAGGGCACGGATCCGCTCGAAGGCGAGGAGGTTGATCTTGCAAAGGACGCGAAGGATAAAAGGCCCGATGGAAGTTATGAGAGGATGGGGGTAATGGGAGATGAGGAGGATGAAGAATTTGATTATGTGAATTACGCCAGGGAGAGGGCTATGTTCTTTTGGGGAGACTTGGTCACGAGGGGTTTGATGAAGGAGGAGGAGTTGCCGAAAGGCGTCAGGGAGGAAATCAAGATTGTCAGCATCTAAAGGAGAGGAAGGGGGCGGTAAGACTGAAGCGAGGTTTAGACTCCTTATTTCCTTGGAGTGTCCTTCCTTTTCCCATGTTTTTCATCACTTCATCACGATTCATGGTATAGCGATGGGAACGAAGGAAGGGGCTGGGAGACTGAAGCGTCCGAAATTATCTTTTTCCTCATGATCTTGATATAGCGAGGTGCTGGAGCTGGACCACGCGAACTCTGGCGTGGGATGGAGACGGGCTTTGGTCACTTATGAATTTTACGGCATTGCGATAGACATCTGGGTATCTACCTCATCACTTAAGTAGTAGCCCTCTTGCGATATTATTAGCAAGATAGACGTCTGTTTCTCAAGTTCTAAAGATCCAACTTCCTTTCCCTCCTTCGTTGCTGCCCTCTCCAGTGCTCCCCCTTCCTTCGCCCCTAACGCAGGAACCCGTACAATTCTCCACGTTTCTACCTAGGTTCAACGGATCCTTCTTTTCTATTTCTGACCCTGCATATACGATCCACCGCCCATAATCGTTCATGGTCGTCACGGTTCTCACGGCGCGTACCTGACCTGGATTCTCCAAGTATATGCTCTGGCGACGCGTGTCCATACTGCCACGGTCTCGTCTCGTATCCGCGTGGACGGTTCGCAGAACAACAGGTCGGCGGAGGCTAAAATAAGCTTATGTTGCTGCTTTTGCAGGGGGTGGGGATGGACTCGATGGAGAGACCTCGAGGGAGAAGAGAAGGGGCCAAAAAAAAAGGCGGTCAGTCGAAGCATTCATGCTATTCTTTGACAGTGGAAAGTCGATGGATTTGACGATTCCCTTGTGTCCATAATCAGGTGATTATTTGAGCTATTTCGCTTTGGACGACATGATTCAATATATTTCTCGCTGGCCAGGTGGGAATAGAAGCCTCGACTGTGCCACATGAGCACAGCCACATCCATCCAATTCTCCAACTCCAGTTCCCGCTCCTTCAGGTCCAACTCCTCCACAAACCATCAAACAAGCATCAACATGGCCGCACTCCCCTCTCGGACCGCCTTCCCCTTGAGTTCATCCACACAGCTCGCTTGATGAGATCAAGGTATACTCAAAAAGCGGAGAAATATCCCTTCTCTCTCCGCTTGGCCGCGTCGGACCAGGGCCAGGGACAGGGCCAGGGACAGGGCCAGGTTCAAGGGCAAGGTTCAAGGGCAAGGTTGACCGTCGAGTCCTCCGGCTACTATCATCCTTTTGGCCTGCAAGAAAGAGACGGCTCCACCCGGGGGATTGAGCAGGACAGAACAGGTGTTGCGGACGCGGCCAAGGACGTCTCGCCTGGAGAACCACGACCAGCGAATGGACAAAGGCTGAGCGGGAGCCTTCTTCATATACGCGCCCAAGCTCGTGCCAAATGTTAACCTATCATCCCTGATGCGGTATTCCTCATTGGGCGGGCCGAGGGTTTGCTCTGGATCCCTTAGGAATAAGGTAGGATTGTTATCTTGGTTGAGGTTTGATGGATCGAGTTGGTTTCTCATGAAGAGCACGGGAGTTTGGATCGTTTACTGTGCTCAGGCTCTGTGCATGTCGGTTACAAAGGACCTGGAGCAGTACTGTGGACCTTACTGTCTATCGTTCCGCCCTGGCAGACTCGTACGCCAAACCAGCCCCCGACCCTGGCCCTGACATGACAGGAGACGTCTGGTGCTCAGTCATACATAAGCTTCTCTATGCCTGCTTTATCGGGTAGTCCCTCTTCTCGATCCTGGACTAGCAGCTGCCTTACTCGCTATCATTGCGGAGACAGTTGCTTCGGGCAGAGCTTTGGGTAAGCGAATGGCAGTCTCTGGCACAGACTGTCTCAATATACTCCCCTCCCATCACGAGATTGCCCCTCGACATGACCGACCGCGCACCTCGAAAGCTTGAATATCGCGCAAAATACAACCCATCTATGGTGTATCTAACGAAATGACCAGATCACAGCTGGAGCTGGCACCGGCAGAGCAGTCAAGCCTGGCAAATCGCTGTAGCGATCAGATGGCCGGACTCTTCTGAGCGGATTCTATCTATATACCATGTTCTGATCTCTGCAACATCATCGCAACCCATGCTGTTACGGTAAGGATTTCGTGCCAGTCTGGTGAAAGCGAGACGCTTTTCCTAGTTTATTACTCATTTCCGTCCTGATCATCCTTTCCGACACTCTTCTGTTTTTGTATCTTGGTCGTCCAAACTGCTGTCGCGAGTCGCTTCTCGCACGAACGAGTCTACTTGTCTCTTTTTCGCATGCTGTTTTGAACACCGTTTTTGATCGCCATGTCCGGAGCAGAGCCATCCCAATCATCCTCGCCACCGCCTGGAGGTGTAGTGATAGGCTCGAGAGTCATTTCGCTCGACTCCCCTTCCTCGGCCTCTCCATCAGCCTCGCCTCCGCCTGGAGCTACTCCTATAGCGATAGGGACTTTTAATTCGCTCGATTCGTCCTCCTCAATCGCTCCATCATCCTCGCCTGCACCTGGAGGTGTTCTTATAAAAATAGGGACTTCTCCAGCAGTGGCAAGACCAGCACCCTCTTCCACCTCATCCGCAATCTCCTACCCACAACCCACAACCGCAATCCCCCTCACGACAACCTTCACACCGCCCGCATCATGTATCGAGAACAGACTCTCCATGATGCCGCCGCCAGGCTGGATGATATGGGCAAATGAGCCGGTTCCCGCGCCCAACGTCACCGTTAGTGATTGCTATCCGCGCGAGTTCCTGCAGTCGTATACGAGCGTCAGTTCTTCGGTTGCGGGATCGAGTGTTGTGCCGGCGATGAGTCCGTTGATATGTCCTATTGGGTGGTGTACAATGTATGCTGGAGATGCGAATTACGCTGCTTGTTGTCCTTCGTACGTTTCCCTTTGCCACAACGACAGTCGAGCCATATGCATAGAAGATACATGTCTGGAACGTCGAACCTCGAGCTGACAGAAAATTACACAGAGGATATCAACTTCACCGTCCGGATACCACCTTTGTTTCTTCTCGTCCAGGCTATGGCGGAACGTGCTACTCTGATCTGACGGAGTCATCCACAGTCGTCTTGTCTGCATATAACACCGAAGGCGCCGTCAACCGCCAGGTCTGGACGGCGTCGTCTTCCGGCGCGCAAGCCTATGCCCACGTCATTGACGGTTATGCACTCACTGAACCGAACTTGGACTGCGGTATCGTAAGTCGAGATGTTTTCCCCATTTGAAAGCTTTCAATCCCGCTGCCAAATGTCTAGTCCAGCCTTTGTACTAACGAAATCCCTTCCACAGACCACCACCGTAACACCAGACTCATCATCCTCACAATCTCCTATCCACAACGCGATCCCACCGCCTCACCCTTCCGCCACCCTCTCGGGCGGCGCAATCGCAGGCATAGTCGTCAGCTCCATCGCCGCCGCCTCCTTCATATTCCTCGGCATCGTGCTCCTGCTGCGCAGACGGCATCTTGCGATCAAGCGCGCGGCGGTGGTGGATAGCGTTAGGGAGTTGAGTGGCGATAGGAAGGACGTGGTGCATGAGAAGGGCGAGTGGGATAGGGATGGGGGTGAAATTGGGGTGGTGGAGATGCCGGGGAAGGATGGGGATGGGGTAGCGGAGTTGGAGGGGGATGGTGCGGTGGTGGGGGTTGCGGCGAGGGATGTGAAGAGGTGAGGTGTTGAGGGGGATTTTTTAGTCCTTGTTCTTTTATTCTCGCCTCTTTCTCGTTATTATCCCATTCAGTAAGAAAGGGCTAGGCGGAGATATGTCTATCTTGCTTCCAGCGGTCGAGTATCTTCTTTCCCGTTTATTTCCCTTGTAGATATCCTATATTTCCTTAAAACCTGATACAGTACGGGTGTCCTTTTCCCTATTCCCTCCCTAGGTCTCTTGTGATTCGATGTCCGTTCTTCTGTTCCTTGCTCTGTTCTACTTCTGCGGATAATCGGCATGGATGGTCGGATGGTCAAATTCCCTTTTCCTTCCTGTACCTACGAAAGGATGCCGAAAGTTGACGTATCAGTCGTCTCTATCTCTCCCAGTTGGGTCCGAAATTCTGTCAGTTGAATTTTCTTCCGCTTGCAGAAAGTTTTTTCAGTCCCTCGAAAAATGTTAATACTGTGTAAGAAGTCTTTCAATCTTAAGCGCTTTAGCAGACAGAGCCTGCTTGCCTCCAAGGCCATCTGCACGTTGGCATGTCACCGATCCGTCGAAGGTAAGATGGATACTAGAGGTGATTAGGTGCTGGAGGTGAATGGATGCTGGAGGTAAGGTAAGATACGGTAGTAGGCATTTCGGTACTGCTGAGTCTGCCCAATGTTTTGGTAGGATCCCACTTCCCAACTCACCTCACGAGTCACTTGCTTCTGTGAATATAATGCCGCTAAAGCCATTCATTTCCAACTGAAGTAGTACGTGGCGCCTGGCTTAGTGGTTAACACCGAGTCAGGTCAGGGCAAATAAATCGTACTTTCCAGCCATGGGTTCGATTCCCAGACTGACCACCGATTTAATTTGCAACTCTGAGAGCATTTATTCAAGTGCTAGGATAGGGTGTTTACTAGGCCACCATAATGAAAGCTTAAGGGAGGTGATGGCTCCAGTACAAGATCAACCCCCGACCGATTACTTCCGACCAAATCCCCCCGACCAAATCCACCCGACCAAATTCCCCCGACCGATTCCAAAAACAGTTGCCCAGAGCCTGTTCTTAACCACCCTCGATGTGGTTAAGTTTTGCCACTTTTTTCCCCCGGGCCTGGTGTTGGGGTGTGCTGATGGTGCTTTGATAGTTTTGTTTGTGGTATGAGTTTGCTTCTGCTATCCTTCCGCACTTGCTAGCAAAATCCTCATACAGATCATTTGCTTCCCAAGTTTGTCTGCAGCTCCATGCTTGCTGGCGAAGAACAACTATTTGGCAGTTTGGCAACGCGGAAGGGCATGTGATGAGTTACCCACCGGCAGCATATCAGGAGAAGAATCCCCACTCTCTTGCAGATCTGTCTGCCAATCCCTTTTCTCTTCGTATATACTGCTTCTATAAAACGTCTCACAGCACTTGCTTTGTACTTTATAAACCCCAGCAAATCCAACATCCAAGGCGCAACAGACACGTTCAAATCCCGTCTGGGTGAATGCTGCCCCAACCCGCGAAGGCCTATTGCTTCTTTTTCTTGCTTCTCTTTCCATGTCACCTCTACAACTCACAATATGAGATCAGGGAGACGGCGACTGCTTTACAAGCGTTTGAAAAGAACACGGCTAGACTTTGTCTTTCGGTGTGCTGGCTCCCACACTTCTTGCTTGAACGAACAAATCAGTCTCCGGCTACTTCCACGTCAGTATCGAGTAGCGTCGATCTATCGATGTGGAACCCATGGAAGCGGCGTTCCATCCGATGAAGAACATCTTTAACTCGAAGCCATCCAAGGTATGTACTGCGAAGTTTTTCTCAGGGCCTTCGAGAACGAGAGTATCAACTATCTGGGAATCGCAGGAGACCTAGAATACTATGGGAAAGACTTCGGTGGAAACTGTACCATATTCTGCTTGACTCGGAGAGTTCTTCTGTTCCACGATTCGTCTCGCAGGAGACAACACCGACTGGAATCTACATCTGGCTGTGCTTGGACGCAAATTGGACTATACTCGCCGCCGTTCTCTCCGAGAAGGTTAGTTTTCCCAATCCCTCGCTTCTCTATTTGATTTTTGCTGACTTTCCTCCAAAGGCGCTTTTTCACAGCCATCTTCGTTTGGGCAACTGTCACCGCTTGATGATCTATGCAAACACCCATCTCCATCAAGTCCCATGGAGTGGTGAAGAACCAGGGCCAAGCGCGCAAGACCTGGATTCCGCTTCCGCTACCGACAAGAGAAGAGCCATCCTCCTCCATACCGCCAGCAACAGAAAAAATGGGTTGGATCGAGTTGCCAGGAGATGGATGTTGATCCGGTGTATGGTTCTTCGACTTTATTGCCGGACTGCACGCTTCTCTCTTCATCTTTTGGACTTGCCGGTCCTCCTTCCTTTGCGCCCTCACTCATGATATATATATACATTGCTTCGAAATACGCTGCAGCGGTTCGCTTTATACTACCCCAGTCTTGCCCGATCCTGCGGTCTCTTTCCACGCACACCACACATCATTTGTTCGCGAGTCAATGGAAGGAGTATTGATTTGGTCATACCAAGTAGCAGACCAGGATCCTGGAACATCAAGAGGACCTTCAAGAGACTGGCGGCAACAACTGTCGCTAGCTCGCGAACTGGCCGGCCGAAATCTCCAGGACTTTGGTCCAGCTTCCCCATTCGAATATCCGATTCCACCGAGTCTTTTTGGATAGCTCACTGGGGTCAGCTCAGATCTCTCCGATGTAGATCGAAGACCGTGTCCATCCCCAACCATCAGCACCATAACAGACGATCAAGTCACCAAGACGTTCTGACAGAAGCGGCTGCGACGGAGAAGGAGATAGAGCCGAAGAGGAGCCAAGCTGGGCTCACTTATGATGCGAGGATCTTCCCCCGGTGCATCCTCCACTTGCGTATAGAACGTTGTCCGAAAATTGAACCATGTTCAAATAATTCGTGCTGGCAGGACCATACGACGTCTGTTCACAACACGAGGATGGCGAAGAAAGAAAGGCCAATATGAAGATTGAGTACAAATTCAACTCCGGTTCCTTTCTCAGCATCCGTCGGAGTCATTTCGCAAGCTCTCTGTCTCCCTCTCCCAGCTTTCTGATAAATGATGGCGGCCACCCCGAAATCAAAAACTTCCGCAGCGATGGAAAAGGCAAAGGAAGGATTGGAGTGGGCCTCTAAGGCAGTGTGCAGAATACGTTTATCCCATCCCATTCCATCAACGAGCTCTCAATCTTCTTCTCTCTGCTCTTTGCAATCGCTCCACAAGTATGTTTACGAGGTCTTCTCTCAGCTCTACTGCTTCCTTTCGCATCAAATCAGGTTAGATCCGCGAGAAACCCATTGTCTTGGAGACTTTATTGACGTCCTATCGTTTGGTGGTCATCGGCTTTGAATTCAATTCCTTCCTCCACGCAACATACCTACCTAGGGGCATCCAGTTTCCCCAACTCCCTACAACGAAACAAGCAACAATGGCTGGATCCTTCTTCACGATCTCCTCCAGCGCGCTTCTTGGTCACATTCGGACAGAGCTCATTTCTTCAAACACCCACTCTTCGACTCATCTCATTTGCTGCTTAGACAGCTGTTCTTGTTTTTGTTATACCTACGGTTGCCATTTTCAATTTCCAGCACTACTTAGATAGCTAGTAGCGCGGTTCGTGGGCCTAGGAATCTCCATCTACGTTATACAATTTTATCTCAGGGCTTCGTTGTTCCAGGCCTCGCACCCACGCGCCTCCAATTGAATAAGTTGATGTCCCCCTGCGCCCCCTTTTCAGTCACGTGCCCCTTGCCAAGCACAGCCCCAAGTAGGTAGCTCTGTTCCGATCTCAGACTGACGGGAGAAACTGAAAAGTACGTGCCGTGGCGGTGTGACAGTCGTCTCGTTCACCTCGAGCACGATCTTCATAAGACTGCCAAATTATGTCAATGAAAAGTCTTTTCTAATTGATTGTAACTCCAAGTGAATGCAAACCCGCGAAAGCAAAGGCAAGCTATATAACATTGATAGTATCAGACGAAAGTACGCCCGCCCGCCTGCCTTGCTTAGCTTCTACCTTGAACCCCTCCATCTATGACCTGAGCACACCATGACCTCTACAGCTCATCCTTCTCCTTATCCTTCTTGCCCTTCTCCTTTTTAGCCTTAGCCTCCTTCTCCTTTCTCGTCTTGGCCTTGGCTTTCGCCTTGCCCTTCTTTCCCTTGGCCTCCTTTTCCTTCTTCGCCTTCGCCTTGTCCCCCTTTCCAGCCACCGGCGTCGCTTCCTCTCCTTCCGCCTCGAGCGTAACCGTCGATGAACCGTCGGATTCCTCCTCCTCACTACCCTCGGCCTCGGCTTTCTCTTTCTTCTCGGCAGCCTCCTTGCTCTTCTTTGCGGCTTTAGCGGCCTTGGTCCTCGACGCCTTTTCTCGAGCCTCCCGGGCGCTCTGCCATCTCATCTCCTGCATCTTCTTGTTCATCAATTCCTTAACGTCCAGTCGTAGCTTCTCGGCCTTGGCTTCTAGTTCCTTGACTCCCATCGCCGCATCCTCGTCCTCGCGACGGCCTTTTTGCTCTTCGATTTTCTCGGACAGCCAGGCGGACACCTCGTCGTAGGTCGAGGTCATGCTGTCGAGTTCGGACTGGGTGTAGGGAGTGAGGAGCGTGCCGAGAGGATTGGATGCAGAGGTTGTCGTTGTGGGCTTTTCATCCTGGTCCATGTCGGCGAGAGGATCCGCCTCAGCATCGGGACTGGGCGTGGCGGAAGATGCTGCTGCCTCGCCTGAGCGGGCTTTCTCGGCGCGGGAGGACGCGGCTTCGGTTTCTTCGATTTGCTCGCGCATGAGTTTTATCATGGATGACGTCTGGCCGAGGGCTTCTTCGAGTTCGGAGATCTGGGTGATAAGGTTAGATGCTGCAGTTTACAAATTGAAGTTCGCGGTGGTTGAAGTGTACCTTTTGTGGCCGACTCGCCGTCTCCTCCCTCCGCTTGAGAATCGGGTTGACCATCCCAGTCAGCTCATCGAAACGTTCTTTCAAAGCCTTCGACTCGGCATTTGCACCATCACCGCTGAGCCATGCGCTTGTTATCTCGAGCAGCTCGAAAATGGAAGCGCGATCGGTGAAATTCGACACTGCGATAAAGGTATCTTGCTCGAGGAGATCACGTGTTCTGTAGGTGAACGCCTCAAGGTTGTTCAGGTACGTCTCCCGTTGCCGTCGGTCGTTATCGGACTTGTCGAAGAGCTTCAGACGATCCTTCATCTTGAGAAGAACGCCCATGGGAGGAGCTTTCAAGCCCTCAGGGGTGGAAGTAAATGCAATGTTGATAGTTTCGATTTGCTTCTTAGGTGGAGCAGGAGACTTCTCAGCACCCTTGGAGGAGGACGTCTTGCTGGAAGAAGCGTCACTCGAGGATGAAGAGGCGGACGATGCCTCTACCGAAGCCTCAGCACTGTCGTCATCCGAAAGGACCTCCTGGTCGCCCTTGTCTTTCTTTCCAAATCCAAGCCAGCCAAACGCGCCGCCTTTCTTTTCGTCAACCTCGCAGCTGACCGAGCCAGAAACAACCTGGGGAAGGCCATTGATTGGGCTTAGGCGCAGAGAGAATTTAGTCTCCACGTCCTCGCGGTTGCATCCTTTCTTGTCAACTAGCTGAGACACGGATTCGGTAAGATTCTTCGTGTCAATCTTGAGAACGGGCTGGTCGACAAGAGAGCCGTCGGTGCGTGGAACTTGCTGGAACAAGGAGAATGAAAAGTCTTCGAGGTCCTTGAACGAAACCTGCTTCGCGGCTCCAATGACGGATGTTGGGGTGAACAGCTTCTGCTGCTTGCCTTTGCCGTCCACGACGTGCTTGATTCCAGCAGCGTACGTGCCTACATCCAGGTCTTTGATCTCCTTGACCTTGAATGCTGGACTAAGACCTGCACCCTTGAACGCGGATCCAAATGCGGCAGCCTCATCGGCGTTGACGTTGCTGCGGATCTTGGATGGGTCCCCAACAAGGCTCTCGAGGGCCTTTTGGATGAAAGGAGTCCGAGTTGCACCACCGTGAAGAATCACCGAGTCCAGATCGGAATAGCTGAGTTTCGCGGTCTCAAGAGCTTGCTTGACGGGTCCACAAAGACGGTTCGCGAAATCAAGGTTCATCTCGTCAAATTCAGTCCTTGTCAGTTTGTACTTGAAATCAACATCTTCGTAGAGACCTTCAAAAAATGCGGAGGTTTGAGTATTTGCGCTCAAGACCTGACGGAGTCGCTCTGCATCTTTCCAAAGCTTCGCGGCCGTGCGGCCGTGCGCCTTGACGGCATCCGCAGTGATGGACTGTTGCTGAGCTTCCTTGGATTCAGCGAACTTGCTGACCATATCATCGATAATGCGAGCATTCAAAGCGTCGCCTCCCAAGCTCTTGTCCCAGGCATTTCCAAGAACAATGATCTCCTGGATTGTCTTGTTGTATCTTCCGACATCTTTGACGGTCCTGCCCTGAAATTTCATCACCGTAGCTGTCGTAGATCCGGCACCCATATCGAAGATCAAATGATGCTCCGGTTTAGCCCCCTCATTCACACTTCCAAAAGTCTTCGTTGTCGCGTAATTCAAACCAACCGCCATACCATCAGAAATCATGCTCATAACATTCAGACCGGCCAATTCTGCGGCCAGTTCAAGGGCTCGTCGCTCGGCGGCCGTGTAGAAGGTGGGTATCGTGAAAACAACATTGTCGACCGCGCTCTTTGCCATCAATTCCGCATCCTTCTTCTTGTTCACCAATTCCATCGCCAGTAGCTCCTCGACGGAGAAGGGTTCGGCGTCTTCTGAAAAGCTACTGCTCTTGAACCCCACAGTTCCCCTCCCACTCACTTCCGTCAGGCCCAATGCAGGATACCGCTGTTTGTACTCATCCACAGCTGGAGACCCCTCGTACGATAGCCCCAAGAGAGGCTTCAGGTTCGGGTAGACATCCCCTGGAAACCTCGCGGCAAGCGCCAGAGCATCTCCACCGTACAACCGCTCGGGGAAGCTTCCACTGGTCTCTGTGCCTTTTCGTGCGGGCTTGAATGCTATTGCGGATGCCTCTTTTCGCTTTGAATCTTTTGACAAGACGATTTCAAAGGTGCCATGTTTTATAAGGGCGGCCTTGATGTATTCTGTTCCCAAGTCCACTCCAAGCACGGCCGAGGCAGCTGAGGCGGTCGAAGAGAAGAGCACGAAGGCCAGAGCGAGGAGGGAGAGTGTCGATATCGCCGACGGACGCCGTCGGCCGGGTGGTAGCATTTTGTGGGTGGTCGTGTGGTCAGAGGGTGGTGGTGAGGTGAAGCGTGAGGACTCGGGTTGATGGAGGAGGGAGCTGGGAGCTGTTTGGATGCGGCTCTCGAGTAGAACGGGACGGCACGAGGCTCGAGATAAATAGAGAAGCTTAAGGCGATGGCATTGTCACGGACCGTCTCTAAGGAACACGTTGGCAGATCGGGACGAATAGAGTGAGGCAGAGTAATAGTGCTGAAAGAGGCCAGCTTTCCATAAATTCGTGCTTCGCCACACCTGTGGCTGGTGCATGTGGCGGTGGTTCACGATGCCCGGTAATTCACTCCGCAAAGTCTCCATGAACCACAACATCAACCTAACCAACCATTCTCGAAATCAACTATTACTGAGATGCACGAGATATTGACCCTCCAGTTTGGTGAACAAAGCAACTATCTCGGAACCCATTTCTGGAATACACAGGTGAAGCATATGACGAACGACTAGAGCGGCCAGGAGGCTGACTATGAGGTAGGAATCCTACTTTACATACAATGGAGAGGAAGAGTCGCCCGTAGACCATGATATACATTTCAGGGTACATACATGCTTACCTTTTCTGTCCTCTCCTTTCTACCATTCAATACTCATGACATGTCTGTCTAGCCGGGAGTCGCCGCAGATGGCTCCGATACGTTCATGCCCAGAGCCTTGATATACGATCTGAAAGGGGGTTTCGGGTCCTTGAAAAGGCTCAATGCTCTATATGATCTTGAAGAGGAAGCGAATGCTTCGTCAAGTCTATGGTAAGATGTCTCCAACAGCTTCCTCAAAAGTCTACAAGAAAGAGCTTGGAAATGGAGAGCGAGGTGACTAGGTATTCTGATCGCTCCTGTATCATCGCTCACACGTTGTTCAATAGGAATGGCGCCACGATTACTCACACGGAGCCCTCCATTGATCCCAGCCCCTACCAACTCGCTCTCGACGCCGCAATCGAGCCTCCGCCGCTGACCCCTGAAACCGTCCGCTTCTGGTCCGACTACAGTCGAGTCTTCTTCCATCCCAGGTCTCTCATTCCCATCTCCCCACATAGTCTCAACTCATCTCTCGCGCCGTTCGAGAAATGGGAAACTGGGGAAGAGCTATTTGGCACTCTCGATCAAGAGCACGATTTGCTAGACCGCGACCTCAGACCATTCTTAGAGGAGTGCGATCACTTGCAAGGAGTCCAAGTCACTACCAGCGCCGACGATGCTTGGGGTGGGTTCGCGAGTCGGTACGTTGAGAGGATGAGGGATGAATTGGGCAAGAGCAGTATCTGGGTCACGGGACTGGAAGATTCCACGACTGTCGCTCGCGTAGGTCTTCTTCTACAGCTCTTCCACTTATCAATCCCCTTCTTGTAGTTTACTGACCTTCTCCAGGAGAAACGCTTAGTTCGCCTCCTTTCTAGTGCCCGCTCCATCTTCGAACTCTCCCCTTCATCATCCCTCTACATTCCCCTCGCCAACATCCCATCCAGCACCCCTCCATATCTCAAGCTCACTCCCTCCTCCCCTTGGCACACATCCGCTCTCCAATCCGCAGCCTTGGAGTCTCTAACCCTTCCCTCGCGCCTCCGCCAATCAAACCCCCAATACACATCCCTCACCACCATCGAAGCAAGTATCAACCGCGACGGCAACCGCCGCATCGCTAGGCTGGGCATGGATGTCTCTCCCAACGATGCGCTGATTGATAAGAGAGAGGAAGAGGAAAGGAAGCCGAAGGTCAATGGCAATGCGAACGGATGGCATGAAGAAGACGAAGAACCGGAAATGTCGAAGTGTGATATCGATTTCTTGCCGCCGAGTTTCCTTACTGGAGGCGCAAGGGGGATGAATGGGTCCAGGAGAAAAGAACAAGAATTCGGCATCGCAGAGATCTGTCGTGGAGAGTGGTTCTCCAGCGACGACGTCACCGGCGTAAATCTACGCGACCGCTTCGCCGGAAAAACGTTCTTAAGGTACGATCTCTCTCTCCACTTCAAGTCCACCCCCTTTTCTGTGCTTTCTTTTCTACCGTGCTGACCAAAATAACCTGCAGAACCCAATCACCCCTCCTCTACCCCTATCTAACCTCCTTCCCGTCCATCTTCTCCTTCCCATCAACCACCACCACCACCCCGCTCGCGACTAAAACAACACTCTCAACTTCGACAGCACTGGCGTCGCATATCCGCAGTATATCGCGCGTAGCGGCAAGGACGATTGGAGTAGACGAGAGGGAGGCGCTGATGGATGGGTTGGAGACTATGGCGGCGGAGTATGAGGAGGGATGGGATGATGATAGTGATGGGTTTAGGGGTAGCGGTGGGGAGGGGGAGGATGAGTAACGGAGAGGGGGAGTGATGTGAGGCCTGGAAAAGTAAGGTGAGGCTCGGAAAAGTAAGGTGAGATTAGGACAAGTAAGGTGAGAGAGTAAGTAACAAAATAAGGCGAGGTGAGGAGGCTACAATATGAAGAAAATGAGTCAAGTCCAACCTGACCGTCCTGAACATGTTCGAAATGGTGAAGTCGACGTCGATTGATAGGGTTGGATAGCTGGCTTTGCGCATAATGTCCTCATCAACGGCATGAAGAGCAACAGCTCGACGAGTAGCTGAAACTGTTCGGAGCTCGTCCGGCCATTTTTCGCACTGAGATTTTTCTTGCTCAAGTTACACGCAATCTCAATCATCCATCCGAGATACGACTGCTCGGACTGCCGCTTTCTAAAACCCCGTCACTTATCTATCTCCATGGGTAAACGACGAGCTTTTGAGGAGAAGGAATGGTTCGGAATTTGAACAATTGATATTCTTCATTACTTTATCTGTATTTGATTCTTGAACATGGTTATCTTCGTAGCTACATACATATGCATCTGTCCCATCCCAGTCCTTTTCCATTATTAAATTCCAACCCCATCCAATGCCCAGGTCCCCATCCCAAATCATGAAGAAAAAAAAGTCGCTTCATTCCCATCCCTATATCCCATCCCATCCCAGCCCAATCATTATTCATCCATGATCCCATCCCATCAGCTAAACAGAAGAAAAGAAGCCACCCTAGGATATATGAAAGAAGAGAAGAAAGAGGCAGAAGAACCATAGATACAGAAGAAACCGCACTCAATCACTTCATACTCACCCCCAAACCTCCACCCGCCTACAACACAGCCATAACCCCCACCACCGCCATCAACAGCCCCAAAACTGGCCTCACAACCGCCGCCGCGGCCCCCGTAAACGCAGGCGGCGCCGGCGCAGTCGTACTCGTCACCGCCTGCGTCGTACTCGCCGTTACAACCGTGGTCGGATACACCGTCGTATTGCCATAAACGGGGACGTCGCTCGTATGCGGGATGACGGCGGTGCTCGTGAAGGTCAGGTAGCTGGTCAGGGTGACGGGGATGGTGATGGTGCTGCTGTCGCTGACGATGGTCGAGTAGGTGACGGGGCAGGTTGTGGTGGTGTAGACGACGGGGAGGGTTGTGTAGTGGGTTTCGTGCTCGGTGGTTAGAGCGGTTGTGGTGACGTTTTGGTTGATGGTTGGGTGGACGACGATTATGGAGGTTGCCGTGGGTTGGATGGTGATTGTTTCGTCGCATTCTTCGGTGATGGTTGTGATGGTTGTGTGGACCGAGGTGATGGTGCTTCCCTCCTTTGTGATGGTCTCGGTGACGGGGCACTCGGTCTCATAGGTGGTGGTTTTGTGGACGATGGTTGTGGGGAGGACGACGGTCGAGTCGACAGTGATGGGTGGGGGTGCGACGGATGTGTAGACGGTGGGGACGACGGGAATGGTGGTTGGGATCACTTTGGTGATTGTGCTGATTAGGGTGATGACCTTGGTAGTGGTGGAGCCGTTGGGCAGGGTGATGGTGGAGGTCTCAGGGCATTCCGTGGTGTAGATGGTGGTGATTTCGGTCTGCGTGGTATGGAGTGTAGTTGTTGAGTCCACGGTGCTTGGAGGTGGGGGCGGAGGGGGCTTCGTTGTCGGGACCTCACTGGTGGATGGAGGAGGAGGAGGCGGCGGAGGAGGGATGTACGAACTCGGGGGAGGAGGAGGCGGAGGGGGAATAGAAGAGCTCGTTTCGCATGAGGTTGAGCTTGGAGGAGGAGGTGGTGGAGGCGGCAAGTACGAGCTTGGTGGTGGTGGTGGGAGAGGAGAAGAAGTAGGAACAAGCGTTGTCGATGGAGGAGGGGGGTGAGGGATTCCCCAAGATTGAGAAGGATGACCCCAATCACCTCCCTCAGACCCTCCCCATCCTCCGCCGTAGTCACCACCACCCATACCAGCAGTGGCAGAGACAGAAGTGGCCAAGGCCAACATAGCGAAAGAGTTCCTCATAGCGACAGTATGAATTGATGAAGAGGGAGGACGAGGTGAAAGTACAGGGTACAGAGTAGTAGAAGTAGAGAAATGATTTGCTCTGGGAATGAAGACCTGAAAGTAGACCGGGCAATTTGATTTAATATAGCGAGTGTCGGAGCAAAGGGCCGATCAAAAGCGAGTGGTGAACCTTTGCGGGAAGAGGTTGGAGGAGGGGGTTGGGTAGTCTGGGGAAACCACTTTGGCGCAAAACCTTACAACTTGTACTCAGCCTTTGCCGAAGCCATCACATCGGGAGGCAGGATGCGCGTCTTATAGCCGTTGTACGTGGCGGGCAAACGCGTGACTCCATCATGGTGATGCCGACTGATGGCCCATTGCTGTGAGATCGATGGTGGTCGTGCTTTGCAGCACTGCACGGCTTTCCTGCAGCATGGGAACTCAACCAGTGAGCAACACGCGCGTGGAACGGGCAACGACAGTTTTGGCAGCTTGTTTAGACAGCTGACGTCAATAGCTCGCAAGGAAAATTGCGATAATCGGCTTCTCTGTTTACAGCGTTTGGAGCTGGAAGTGGGATGGTGTTTCGTATGGTCGCGAGCGCCTGACCCGTGGGATGGCTGTGATAGCCGTTACAATCGATAGCCAGTCGAGCTTGTTGCCAAGGGCATCGCGTCCCAGCCAACCAGAGCACGACTTCGTGTTGACCTAACGACGTCAAGGCAGGGGTACAGCGAGCTAGCAAGGCTTCTCTGTAACCTTAAACCAGCCAAAAGTTGCCCTCTCTTGCTCCTCTTCATCCTCCACCGAGAACAAGGCTGGATGGGAGATGAAAGCTTGACCCATCATTCCCTGGGACCGGTCAGATCGGCGACCGCAAGCCTGGCAACTTCCATGTTCATATCCGAAAGCTCGAGCCCTTGAATGGAGGGGGAGAGGAGGCTACCCGCAGGACAGGCTATCCCGTAAACATGGAGGAGGCGGCGAGCATCGTCACTGGAACACACGACATGCCTCTTCAGGTCGCTCTTCCGCGCGACTCGTCCAAAACTCATTTTAGATTTTGGATAGAAACACAGACCAAAAGAAAAAGTGAAAATCATGGACGGTGATGAAATGGGGAGCTCGAGCATTATTGCGGAGTACCTTGACCTAAACTTACGTAGATGGCGGAACGAAAGTTGCATGTTTCTTCATCCTCATGAAATGGAGAGATCGTTCGTTGCTCGTGCGTGTCGCCGTAGTACCGCACAATCAAGCTGCACTCCCCTCTGCTCCACCAGCCTCTGTCCGGAGTACCAGCAACGGAATTTTCCACTCCCCAGCTCTCTGCTGATCTGATCTGCTTGTGTCGCGCCGGCGCAGCATTTCCACTCGTAACCTGCAGACCGTTTTCGTGATTCCCGCACGTCGCAGCGTGGTGGTTGGGGGTCGGTCGTCGTTCAAGTTGGCTGGGAGACAGACAAAGAGGAGGCTGGGAGGAAGACCTGAAAACCAGCCCACCTCCCACCACCAACACACAACCACAAAAGTTACTCCTCACGACGGCATCGTCGTCGCACACGCGCGTCTGGATCCGTCCTTGATTGATCGAGCGGGGAAATCCGTGCATATTACGCCATCTGTGGTCTGCCCACGTGAAGCCGAACTGTGTGCCTTGCGTTTTGCACCTTTTGAGCGTCTTGCACCTTCTGAGCGTCTTGCATGGAGGGGTTCTTCTTTGGTGCCGCGCGTGTGTGCCTGATTTGCAGAATGCAGATGCATTTTCGATAGTTTCGTTTCATCAGGGCCTTCGTTTGTTGGTCTGTATTGTGCCGGTTCCTGCATGTCCTACGGCGTAGTTGTGTGGGCTTCCTTTTGTTTTTCCGAGGTTCCCAATGTCCTCATGTTGTCTCCAGTGGCAGCGAGACGTAGCAGCTCTTTCAGGCCAGTGGATAGGAAATAGAGCGCTTATTGCTGATGAAGTGGAATGCTTGATGAGAACAATCGGTTGGCTTCGTCCTTGAGCTCGCAGCAGAAAGGAATTTCTTTGGTTGGATCGCCTGGAGCTCAACGTACTCACCTCAAGGCATCAGAACTGTGCCAGTTCCTGCATATAAAACCTACCGTACGTAAGCTCACCTCTTACCTTTCGAATTTGTTTTTCTGGAGTTCTCGATTCCTCAACAGTGGTAGAGTTGACTGCAAATATTATGCACCATGCCATGCAATGCCTGTGTCGCTTTTGGCAGTTCATTGACTTTGCCTTGCAGAAGGAGCGGAAGGTAAGCGAGAGGCTTGAAGTATTGGGAAGTTCCTTTTCGTCAGTAGGCAGGTAGGTCGAGATCAATTGAGTGTAGTCCAGGACTTTCAAGGTTGAGGTCAAGATATGGTTCCAGCGAGGAATGCATCTACGCTAAACAAGGCAATCACGACAAGAGCACGTGATATCGCTTTCCAACCAAAGGACGCGCAACACTTCAAGATGCAGTAGAATGCCGCTCCTTTTCAAGTACTGATAAGTATATTTACAAAAAGAAGAGAATGGATGAGGGAGTAGTGTAGACACGTGCTACGCGTGACTACAGAACCCGTCCAAAAGAGTCGGAATGTCATGCAAGGAATGAGAGAGCCGTAGCATCATCCAGTATCATCAGGTCATAGAGTCCGATTTCGAGTACCAGTACCCAAGCATGCAAGAAGAACCAACGGCAAGACAATATGCGCATGCTTCCTTCATCTCGGCCGCTCGATGCGATGTGCGAACATACGAGACTGGGTTATACACCTCGCACTCCCAGATCCACACCCAGAGACCGCGAACTAGCCACAGCTCCCCGCAGGCAACTCTAGCGGATACTCTCCATCGCCCTCCACAACATCCGGGCCAGGCTCCGGATACTTCAACTCAGCCGTCGTGCGTGGAGTCGAACATCCATTATCGATATCGGCAAGAAGCATGAGCGGGCGCTTGTTGTAAGCCACCTTGACAGTGTCGCGCTTGGAGTTGGCGGGCTTGTCACTCGAGACGCCATTTATGAGTTGTGGACCCAGAAAGCCGTGGATCTTGACTCCGTGGAAGGGGTAGTGGCGATTCGGGTGCGAATGCGTATGGGGGACGGTGGAACGCTTGTCCTTGGAAGAGTCGTTGGTAACTGGGCAGGTACAGTCGCAGTTCTTCATGTTGCGGGTCGCGGAATCGGTCGTCGTGGAGGCGGACTCGCATGTACAGGTACAACCGTCCATGTTCATGGGTTCATTGCTGATACCATTGCCGCCGTCTTGGTTCTTGTCGGGCTGGGGAGTAGTCGGGGCATCCTCATTGCCATTGGTGATGGTCACGGCGGCGCAGTTCATATTGAACTCCTCCTCACGGTTGATCCAGGTCCACGCGAAGACGGCCTCGCCAGCAGGAAGATCGGCCGGGACGGTGAAGTCGAACGTCTGACCGGCGGTTTCGATGCCGCCCGTGCGATGCGGACAGTTGCCTTCGTACGAGGTCGCGACACGGAACGTCTTCCCGGCATCGGTTGAGAAGCCGATCTGGCACGAGCCGCCATAGTGGTTGCCTGTGCGTGTTAGAGATGATAGTTGACACTCGCTGAGTTGCTACAAAGTATAGTCTGAAAAGTAGACGGGGAGAAGGGAGGCATCAGTATGAAGCATGCGTACCAATACCAGTGATGGACCAATTTTGATTGCTGCCAGCAGCCCAGGTAGCGGTAGGAGCACCCTCGGGAGTGCCGAGGAGGTGGAGATAGTCGCGACAGACACCGGGAGTCTTACGGCCACAGCAGCCGTAGGGGTAGGTCAAGAACTCGTCGGCCGGGCCATCGCGATGGGGATTGTTGGTCGCGTTAAACGGGGCGGGATAGGCGAGCTGCATATGGGCCTGCACAGCAGTGGCCGCGAAGGCGAGAGCGATAATGATGTTCTTCATGGTGGAGGCTTTGTTGACGCGTGGAATCGATGGAGTAAATGGTGATGGTGGATGACTGTTGAAGGAGAGCTTTTGAGGTAGACTGACAGCAAATGGATTGCTTGATAAGTGACTGTGAGGTTGATGTTTACTGTAGATGTAACCAGAACCAGCTGTGAAGTGGGCTACGTGATAGCTTCACGTGAGCAAAGATATCCTCTGTTGCGCTGTTGCAGAGCTGTAAGGGAAGTTGATGTTGAAACAGGCTGGACAAAGAAGCTAGTTGAAGGAGTGTAGAGAATGGGAGAGGTTGTCGAAGGTGGAAGAGAGTGTGATGTATCCGTTGACATGAAAAGGTCGAGAAAGGAACAAGATGAGGTCGAGTCTGGTGATATTGCTGATGTTGAGAAGGTGTTCTGACGACAAACACCTGATGCTTCGACTTTGGCTGCGAACGAAATGAGAGGATGTCAACCACAAGTACCTAACTTCGCCCAACACTAACACGAACACGTCTCCCCCATTCTTATATTGTCTCTCCTCTATTCAACCAAGTGACAGCAGCCCTGTCGCGCAGACCTCTGCGCTGTTTCACGCTCTCAACCAAGGCGCTTGTCGCAACGAACCGCTGCCAAAAGACCGGGGAACTGACAGCGGTGCTGTGTTTCGAAACGCCCAACCCATGAAACATCTTCCCCAGCATCCTCTACTGCTGAAGGGAAGTGCAGCCTTTGTGCGGATGAATGGCTGTTGCGCTGTCCTTGATGGGGTAGGTCAGTCGTCTGATGATTGGGGTTGATGAGGTGCGAAGGCTGAAGAAGGAAAAATCCCTTCCCCGAACCCCCCTTTTCAATCCTTGTGGCTCGCTTGTGCCTCCACACAGAGGTCAGCTTTCACCACCAGGAATATTTCCATTGTTCAACACATGCAGCGAATTAGGAGCAACTATATCAGAGGCCTCAGAAGGCTTGTTGATCTGGTGCTTTAGATTACTACTCTGAGCTATATTTTTGTACTACGTGCCACTCTTGTCTAGGCTATAGGTACCTTGCCTATCCACCCAGAGTCTACTTTCCCCCATACTCAGGCTTGTAAGGCATCAATCCACCCGCCTTCATCACCTCCCTTAAAGCCATAGTAGCATAAGTACTGCTCCCAAGCTGAAACTTCAGGACGACAGCAATCTTCTCCTCTTCCTCAACCGCACCCTCTTCGCCTTCCTCCCCAGCACCAACATCGGCATGAGCTTCATTCTTCTCCTTCCCGCCCATCGTCATTCCCATCCTCTCCAAATCCGTCTCAACAAGCTGCTCCTCTGGTCCCCTGTAGACCCTAACATCCGCCTCGACACCAGGGCCCGGCCGCGCAATCAGCTTCCGATAGCCGCCACTCAAACTCCAATCCTTCTGCTTCCTGCGCATGTTGTATGGGTCCAACCCTCCGCCTTCTTCGCTCCCCATATACTCCTTGTAGAAGTCTCCAATCTCATTCCCGGGATAGACCACGTCGAAGCCCGGCAGTGGCAGCACCACATCAAAGATGTTGTACTTCGCGCTCTCGGCCTCCTTCTTTGAAAGTGGCCTCGCGCGGTCAAAATCATCAGCATTACCTGCACGATCATCGACAGCTGGTCGTATTATGACCTCGCCATCTTGATCCACCTCGGCGTCATCATCCGCATCTACTCCTCCCTCTTTATCCTTGTGCTCGTTGACAAGTACAAGATCGCCCTCAACAACTTTACTGCCGAAAGTGTTCCAGCGTTTCCCTGCGACGACGTTCCAGACCAGCGACTGGTACGCGTGTACGTACATCAGGCGGAGGTTCCGCTGAATGAGCATCATGGCGCCTTGAAAGTCTTTCTCGTTTCTCTGCCGACCGAGATGCGACATGATGGACTTCTCGGCGCTGAATCTGCGCGGCAACTTGTCAAGGGCTGTACCTAGTTTGCCATTTTTCCAGGCCTTGATTGCTTCGGCGCGATGACGGTCGTCGCGAGAGTGAATGCGAGCGGTTGACTCTGCATCCGCAGGTAAATGGTCTAACAATGCATCTTCTTCGTATGCGAGGATGAGGTCAACTGCGCCGCCCAGATCGCCCTGCAGAATCTTCTTGCCGACATCTGAGGTGGAATTTGAAAAAGTGCCGAAGCGCTGAAGACCGTAGTAATTGATGAAACCTTTGGTTTTGAACTCCGTAGCGGACTGCTGGATGATCTTCCGCGCAAGCTCTGCGCGTTCTGCCACCGTAGATAGACCTTCCTCGCCCGGAAAGTGGCAGTCTCGCAATGTGATGACGAACTCATTTCCGTGCAAGTCGCCGAGTTCGAGACCGGTTTTGCAGTGTTGGAAGCCGCCTACTTTTGCATTTCGCAGTTTGCGACCGATGTACTGGAGCCGATGTGCTTGCACGCGGTAAGCGCTGCATCTCTGCACGGTTACCGCACGTCTATCCTTCGTTCCAGCGAACTGGAAGCTCCTGGGTTGAATCTTGAGTTCATGGCACAAGAAGCTGATAGCTTCCATAGTGTCCTTGTTCTCCTTGTACAACGTAAAGTGGAGATATTCTCCTCCCAGCTCATCCCATAAATGTCTCCCTTTGGCGTTCTGGTTCTTGTTGCCATTTTGTCCCCGGTTGTTGTTGGCCGGTTGTTGCTTACGAGCACCCACTGCTGTTATGGAGATTTTATTGTGGTCTTCTGGTCCAGCAGACTCTTCGGTCGTGCTCGTTTCCAACTTGGACTTGAAGATCCTCCGTATGCTCTGATGAGCGAGCGTACGCTGGTCCTTGTCTGGTATTACCTCAGATGTTACCGGTGTGAAGTCTCTGCGCTTTCTGTCCGGGTGGCGGAGGACATTGCTATAGAGGGAAAGGATGGATGCAGTCGTAGCCTCGCCGAATATGCTTTGCAGCGTTTGCACGTCCTTAGTGGATACCTGGCGAAGGAAATCAGTCTTGTGCCCTCGCGTATAGCATGACGATGTAGCTTACATCCGATTCAACCTCCTCTGCCCCATTCTCCTTCTCTTGAGTAGGTTTCCCTGCTTCAGCAGAATCTTTCACGGGCTCTTGCTGTGTTTTTGGTTGTTGCGCCTCTTGCGCGGGCGCCGTCGAGCCCGCCGACGCTTCCTTCTTCCCTGCAGCTTCTCCATCGTTGAGGCTAGGTGGCAAGTCCAAGCTGTCGAGGTGCAGTACATGACCCGAAGGCAAAACTTCGTTGACGAGGAAATCGGTATATCTGGTACAAGTCAGCCAATTGCTCGCTCGAAAGAGAATCGAGCCATTTTCAGCTTACCTTTGCTTCAGAATACCTGAAAACCCGGGTTTGTCCGGATTGATATACGCCGTGATGCCAAACCGAAGCTCTTTCTCATGCTCCGCATTGGCGGCGGGCTTTGGGGCGTCTGCCATTGCGACATCGAGGTTTTCTGCTTCATCTGGACCGGCCAGGCGCATGCGCTTTCGCGGCTGCTCTTCAGTATGTTCGTCAGACATTGCGACGAATTTTGGGGGTGGTGTTGTTGGAGGGCTGGTTGATGTGGTCGTCAAAATAAGGTAGTGTAGAAAATATTTCCCCACGTTGGATCGTCGACCTCGCCGTCCCGCATGCCAAAATGTCCCGACTACTCCTGGTTCCCTGTCTGTCCTGTTTTCTTCCTTGAAACTCCTTGCAAGTTGAAGGATGATTCAGACTTTTGTGCATTCCAGGCTGGAGGAACAGTGATGGATATCTAATTGTCATTCCTTTTAAAGAACATCTATATAACGTTACGTCCGATATCAACACATTTTCATCATGTCAATCTGCCGTTACCTTTTCGTTGCTTTCCAAGTTATCCTCCCTTACCGAATCCTACGGAGTGCGGAGATTTATATCCAAATCTCTCTGCGCCGAGAAGACGCTTCAATCCATCATTTCGTTCATCCTGCAACTCTTAATATCAAATCCTACTCCCCAAGCAACTCCTTCCCCACCTTCTTCTCCAGATCTTCCAGTAACGCGACAATTGCGCCTCTTCTCCCAGCACTAGCATTCTTTTTCGATCCTGATACGCCCGGTCCCTTGTGCAGGACCTTAAATCTGCTTGTCTGCCTCTCACTATTCTTGGGCGCCACAATGAGCGCGTGGCATTGGGAGACACCCGTTGAAGTCACCGCCGTCGTACACTTTATGTTTTCACCGGGGTAGAGGACGGATGCGTTTGCTATAGGGAATGCGATCAGTGGGTGTGATCTTTTTCAAAAGCGGGATTGCGATGACTGAGGAAAGGACGAACCTATTATGCGCTCTACAAGATCTGCCAGTGTCGTTGTTTCTGCGATCGCGGGCACATCGATGTAGTTCTCCACGACGGGTGCAGGCGGTTCTTTTGGTTCGGCTGGAGGCGTGTAGGAGGGAGTATAGCCATTGCCATTGACGCCGTTCGCTGCGCCGTTCGTCTTGGGTGGAGTCACTGGAGCTTTCGGCGCCATTGTCGCTGGACTTTTGGCTTTCGGTCCAAGTTTAGTAGGGGGAGTCTTCTTCTGGGGAAGTGGGCGGACAGGCGCGAATTTAGGGTTGGTATTCATCTCTCCGTAGGTGCTCGAGGCGGCCGAGGACGAATGCAACGACGCTTAGATGGCCTTATAATGCTCATCAAGGAATGGCGCGGAGTAAGAATCAGAAGAAACGCCATTATACCTACAGGATGGATGCTATTGAGCGAGCTGGCGAGCAAGATACCTGGTTCTGACGTCGTCGGCTCCTGTCGCAGCTAAGTGGAGCTCGTCTTCTGCAGGGACGGCATGTCGACAACTCCAAGGATTGCCGTCTATGCAAGTTCTGCTGTCTCCAATGAGTCGTTGCCGGAAAGCTCGATAACCCTGATCTGGAGTTCAGATGTTCTCTACGGCCAGCTTTTGGAGTTGCTGGCCCGTCATCACGCGTCGGGAAATGGGAAAAGAATTGTGCCTGAACAGGCATGGCGCATCTTGGCAGATTTGACGTCCACGTCTTTCATCCTTCAAGTTCACTGCACGCTCTCATTCGTTTGGCAAAGGGATGGCAATTTTGTGGAATGATATCGAAGAGGAAGCTCCTCAAGGTAGGAGTAGGTCGACATCAGCAGTCCGCTTTGTAAAGCTTGACGAGTCTTTTTCTCTCTTCACTCTCGACTACCATATCCTCTGGCGCTTAGTAACGTTATCCAGGCACAGAGAGCACAGTCGCGCTGTACCTAGTAGTAGAGACAAGAGCTGCGAAATACGGTCATGGGTAGTTCAATATCATTACTGAATTGAGGACCATGGAGGAGTATGGGATGGGCCCAAACCCACTGTGCAATCAAAAGACAGCCAAAGCACAACTCAGCAATCTCTTGAGAGGAGCCGCCATCCCTTAGCAGTTTCAACCCGCATTGCTCTTTCTGCCCATCAAAGCATCATGAATCCTCTTTAGCCGTCAACAAAAACCTCGAAACTCCGAACGCCATCGTCGCTCAGATGCAGACCACCCCCTCAACTACAATCTCCTGCGTTGGAGGCGAACCTGGCTCCCGATGAACCGCTCTCGTCAATCTTGGACTAATCCAGAATTTGGCTTGTGGGAATGTCTGGATATTGGGAGCACTGCCTGTCGGATGGAGAGCCTTGACGCCCAGCATCATCACCGGCGTGTCGGGAGGTGACTTCCACATCACATTCCAGTCGCCGGGCGTCGTGTACATGGAGAACGACGCGATGATTCCCTCGTACGCCACCTGTACCATCTCCGATAGTGCTTGCGCGTGGAGGGAGTACGGGATGAGGAAACTGAAGACTCCAAAGACGGTCTCTGCCACACGGAGGGGAATGAGGACCGAAAGCGTCTGAGAACAGGCCTGATTGCCGGCGACGGAGGCGAAGGTATCGGCGATTGTCGCATTAATGGTCCGGAGAGCTCGCGTTGGGTCCATCGCGTCTTTGTACAACAGCGCGTTCTTCTTCGACTCCTCCAACAACTGTAGGCGGCTCCAATCTTGGTTCAAGAGAGTCAGATGGCGCAACATTTCTCGCGCGTCGCATTTGTGCCAGAGGAGGCGCGTGAGGGCGGCTGCGGCGAAGTACTCGCGAGTGGTTCCGGTCATCATCATTGCCACAGTCTCGCGATCCCCAAGGCCGCATGTGTCTGGCAACGTCTTATTGTCGTTCGATATCGCGTTCGCAAAATTAGCGAACGCGTCGGCCTCCGGCTGTCGCAGGAAGAACTGGTGGTCCAAGTCCGAGTACATGAACTTCCGGATCCAGGTATGCGCGTGTTGGAAGAAGGATTCGATGTCCAAACTAACCAATGTTAGCCACTGCGGTGACACTGGATCTGGAGAAGGAAGAGGAGGTGAACAAGGACTGGTATGGGGAGAAGCGGGAGAAGCAGAGTGATTGAGGAGACGGAGAGGTGCTTCTTCGCCCGCCGCGTCAAAGAAGAAACTCGACTCTGTCCTTGCGGAAGAGGAGTCCGGAGAATATACTGACTTGTAGGCAATACCATCCAAAGAATGCCTCGCTATCACCGTCCCAATGTTAGGTGACTCTTCGAAAACTGCCTGGCGCATATGACTCGACGTGGAACTGCCGGGGAAACCGAGGAATGCCATACGCTCCCACAGCTGATCGGCCTTCTCTTTGGGCAGATGTGGATATAGTTCTGCTGCGATGGCGCGTGGGCTTCCCAAAGGCGCCGGCGGAAAGGTCTCCAGCGCGGTGAGCATATCGGATGGGAGGTGGTATATGGCGGCTTCGGACTCATTTCGGCTATGCGATGGCAAAGAGTTCTCATTGCTTGCCATGGTGTCGGGATGATGGAAGAAGACGTGGTACGGAAAATATGGGGAAAGGTTGAAGAGGGAAAAGGGGAAGTGACGTGAGGCACGTGAAGCACGTGAGGCGCACGTGTGGAGGTGAGCGACGTGTAGTGGGCAAGAAGGTGAGCCCCGGTGTGTTCTTGATCGAAATGGGAGTGTTAGCATGCCATCAGCTCTGTGTGTCAAGTACAGGAAGCTGTGAGAGTGTGAACATACTTGTGGTAGGTGCAGTCCGTCGGTGTTGCGGTGTTGCCAGTGTATGCTGTCGGTGGAAAGAAAGAGACGGCAGAGATGGATACAATCGGTGCCGATGAGCTTCATAAACCCCATCAACCAAATAAGCGAGATGCGGCTGCCGTACTGCCGGATATTACTGGCAATTCCGATGTAAGTTGATTTCAGCAAAACGCTTTGCGCTATTGCCTGACAGTAGGTGAAGTCCAAAGTGAGGTGCGACTGTTTGCCCTTTCGTACACTCTGAGATAACACAAGAGCATGGTGTTTTGGTTTCCTAGAATCGTCTGGCTGAGGTTGCTCATGACTCTGAAGTGAACACCACTTTCCTCTCCGTACATTGGGACAAGCCATTGCTATGTGCTAACGTTGAACTTCATGCAAATCTCGTAATCCAAAGACAGTCTCCAGTTTGGTCGCGGTCAATCTGACCAATATCAGACGTCCAAAGCACTCGGATGTGGCTTTGTACACGCAAGGAAGCCAGAAAAGGGGAGATCCAAGAGGAAAACCAACCTTGTACATCTCATTTCTTGTAAAAATCGGAATCCAAGGCAATCCGCTGGCTCCTTTCGACGCTTTCGGCGTAAGGATACAGGAGAATCCACATTGAACCGACCGTTTGGATCCACCAGATTTTCTCTCCGAAAGACGTCCGAAAGCCTAAGCGGAAGCTCTATACGTGCCGCAAATACAAAAACGTGGATATTCAACTACGAAAGCGACCTTGCACATCCGTTTTTGTGCGAAATCTGAGAACTGAGGTCATTCGCTCGCCGCAGCCGACGTTTCCGGCGTAAGAACAGAGTATAACCTAGATTCTATCGAACGCTTGAATCTGCCAGATGTTCTTCTGAAAGATGTCTAAAAGCCTAATCAGTAGCTCTGTACATTCAAAGGTTTCAAAACATGGATATTCATCTTCGAAAGCGGCTTTGCATATCCGTTTTTCTGCGAGAACTGAGAGCTGAAGTTATTCGCTCATTGCGGCCGATGCTTCGGGCGGAAATACAGAGGAGAACCAAGATCCTGCCGAATGCTTGGATCTGCTGAAACCTTTCTTCAAGAAACATCTGAAGGCCATGAGACTGGCTCTGTACACGTGCAAAAATCCGAAGTCCGGGCGTCCAAGCACAAAAGCGAGCCTGTACATCCCCTTTCCTGCAAAAGCTGAAATTCGAGCCAGTCCCCTCGCTGCTCTCGACGCTGTCGGCGCAATAACATAGTCATTCAGGATTCTGCTGCCGCTTGGACTCACAATATTCTTCCAATTGGAGACGTCCAGGGATTTTGAATATGGCTCTGTAGGAGGGAAAGAATTGAAAGTTTTGACGTCCAAGAACAAAACCGGGCTTCGTGACATCTTTTTCTCTGCAGCTTTGGAAATCGAAAGCCGTCCCCTTGTCCGTCTCGACACTTCCGTGTAAGCACAGAAGCAAATCCGGACTTTGCGAGTTCCTTGGATTTGGTAGCATCTTCTGACTGGTGACGTCCGAAGGACTTGGACATAGAAGATAATTGAGAACCTCGACACTGAATGGAGGAATTAACTTTAGACTTCCGCTGTTTGGCCGATGCTGAAAAACTAAAGCTTCACCTGATCGCCCTCCACGGTTTTAGCGTAAGAACAGATGATAATCTGAATTCGATCAAGCGCGTGGACGTCGGTAATTTCACTGAAGAAACAGTACCTGAAGTACTTGAAAATAGCGCCCTGAAAGTACTAGCTAGACATGGAACATCTGAGAAGATTAGAAGATGAATAATTGCAAAGCTTCGTTCTCTGACCATGACAGAAGCAAAAGACAGAGTGATAATGATCACGAGGCATGTCTCAGGGCTCCATCGAACCTCAGCTCGAAATCATCCTCTGCGAGCGTTTCTGCTAGTTTCAACATTAAAAAGTGCGTGAGGTGAAGAGGTTGTGGAAAGGGCAAAAGGACGAGTGAAAGATGAAAAATATGGATGAGTAACTTTTCGAGTCACGGGAACACGCGTTCCAAAGATCGCGCCTTTCGGGTGGCATCCCCGCTCCGCCATTCCATTAACCTTCAAACCCTCCACTATTCACACTGTGGACTCTCTCGGATAGAATCGGCCCACATGCGGAGTACAAAGACTGATCCCCAATCTATAGAATGCTCCCCGGGTGTCTCGTGCGGGGCATGCAATATCTACCGAGGAGGGCCGCGACGTGAGATCTCATCAACATCTTGAAGCCGGTAACAACGGCGTAAGTAAAGGCATCCTCCAGCCGACGAACCCTATCTGCGTCTGTCGTTGCGAAAATGTCAGATAGCAAGATTGAGCCTGGTCTGCCGCTTGCTCCCAATGTTGCGCCCACGAGACTGCGGCAGATCGCTCTGGTCGCGAAAGACTTGAAGAAGGCTGAACAGCAGTTGGTGAGGAGATCATGTCTATCAATCATGAATGGCTACTAAAGATGGCATCTAGACTCATGTCATTGGCACAGAGGTCATTTATGTGGATCCTGGTGTGGAACAATGGGGGTTGAAAAATATCCTAGGTACCGTTTCTTTCCAGCAGAGTAACAATCTAGTTTTATGCTGACCTTCTTGTAGTTGCCATAGGGGGAGATGTTGTCGAGGTATGACAACTCACAATCCAATCCTTTCAGGTTTATCTTACGCACATCCACAGGTCGTTTCGCCCTTCAAAGACGGCACTACGGCAGGCCGTCTGCTTTCGAAGCGGGGAGATGGAGGCTACATGATCATCATGCAGACCGTCGATGCCACAAAGCAACGTAACTATATTGAATCCAAAGGCTTATCCAAAGTGATATGGAGCCACGAGTCAAATCAGAGTGTGGCTTATCAATACCATCCAAGAGGCATCCAAGGTATTTCTTCCAAATCCAAACCCGGTGCTGGTGCTAATATTCAGCAAGGCGGAATGATGCCGGAATTGGACTCCCACTTCCCAAGCAAAGAAAACCCTACTCCAATCACCTCACGCTTCTCTCCATGGCACGCTTGTCGGAACGACTATGCTTCCTATTCGGCCGGCATGAAGCGCACGTCAGACCTCTCACTGGTGGGCGCCGTATGCCGTTTGGCTCCTGGTGATATCGATACCGATGCTGCAGCAGCACAATGGGAACACACCTTTGGCATTGCCAAAAGCAGGGATGGGCTGGCCTTCACAAATGCCAGGTTGGATTTCATTCGTGGCATACCAGGCTCTCCAGAAGGTCTGGTGAGTGTCACAATTGCGGTGAAGGGAAAAGATCGTTTTGATGCAATTCTCGAAAGGGCGAGCAAGGAAGGCTTGTGCGGCGACGGTTGGATCAATATGGTGGGTATTAGGTGGTATTTTGTTCTTGAAGATGACAATGCGGGGTCTCAGAGCAGGTTATGAGAGGCTTCCCACTCAGAGGTATGTTGCGATCTGAGCGTGTGCTTTTTCTTTTGTTGAACGAGCATTTCCCCAAGAACATGGGGTTACTACAAAGCCTGCAATTCCTTCGATTAGCCCCACAGCCCCTCAAAGGATCCAACACTCGAAATATACTGATCCATAATTCTATTCCTTACTGTAACACTTGAGCCATCCTCCTCTTGCAAGAGTTCGAAAACGTACAGGGTTGGTCGGTCTAACTTTCTTAACGAGCTCGAGCACCAAGACCTCTCAGCCGCACCTCTATCTTGCTTTGCAAAATTTGAGATTGTTTCACATTAGATTGAAAACAATCATCGGCATCTTGTTAGTCTCCCATTCCTACCTAGTTTTTCTTGGGGCCGCTTTCACATATTCCTGGCGTGCAGCTGACATCATTTGCTCAGTATGGCAGGAAAATGCTCGATTTCCTTGTCTTGGCATTTGACCAGGTCTGATCAAGAAGAGGCGAGATTTTCCGCGTTTGCGTGGCGTTGCGGCAATTTATAACCATGTCTTTCTTCTATGCGGCTTACTATCTAGGTTGGGCATCCTTAAGGCTGAGGCTACACCCAGGCAGCTTTCGGTGGGAGCTCGTGGAATAGATTGCCATTCAAGATAGAGTCCGTTTCAGCCCTGGCCAGCTTGCTGGCCTCCAGGCTATAATCTCCGTTCAGCCGCCTCCGTCCCAGACTTCATTATTTCAGTTTGAACCTACCACAAGTGAAGAGATAGCTTTATCGAGGATTTCTCCTCGGCTATGTTGCCATGGAGAATCAAATTCGCCCAACAAGTGGGTTCCTGGACACCGGTTACCGAGGACTCGAGAGTCGAACCGGATCTGACGCTGACCTGCGAAAGGCCACTCCGAATGCCTACTTCGAAGAGGTTCCAGACAAGTCTGACTATTCAAGAGTCGAAACTTATGAAAGCAGTGCCGCGGAAAATACGACCAACTCCTCCATTTTCCGTCAGTCTCTACTGTCCATTGCCACATTTTTCCAGAAGAACACGATTGCCTTGACGAGCTTTGCGGTGGTGGTACCCATGCTTGCCTTCTCCATAACGTTGCTCATTCTTGTCTACGCCAACTTGATTGACCATACCTCTTGTGCTCATGAAGAGTTGTGTTTGCAGCAGGAGGAAGATGAAAGGGATTCGTATTACGTCCAGTACTCGGCGACCCGACTTGTTTTCATTGCATCATGGTCCTCGACCCTCTCTCTAGCTCTCGTTTGTCTCCTCATGACACAGTTCTCCTTCGTCACTGCGAAGCAGATGCTCGGAGTTGCCCCTAGCGCCCACAATTCTGGTATCAATGCACCCACTCCCCATCAGTTTGGGCTCTTAGTAAAGACGGTCAATGGATCCTACTCAAGCCTGTGGGATCTTTTCCTATTCCATGTACTACGGCACAAAAACAGAGCTAGCGTAGCTCGACCGGTCATAGGAGCCATCACGGTCCTTTCCACCACGCTCTGTGTTTGGTAAGTTCTAGTACGCCCCAGCTCTGCATATTGGGTTCTGACTTCATTTACCATCCAGCATCATGATCACAACTGCCGATACCTGGCTCCATATCTCCACCGAAACGGTCGAAATGATACAGTACACCGGACTTGCCACGGAAGAGCACCAGTACAGCCGCGGGCTCGCACCTTACTGCTTCAATCGGCCCGGCTCCGGTACCTTCTGCAATCCCGCCTTTTGGACATGCGGGCTTCTATGTCGAGTCTTAGACGATGACACCCTGCCTATTGGTCTTCTAGTCGCGAACTGGACGTTTGCAAGCTCCATATATGGCTCCGTATCTAAGACCCACGAGATAATTCGACATGTGCGAGCGGAAGATGGGGTGAACTTTGCCATAATTGGGCCTGCCGGTCTCCCCCCCACCCACGACTACATGGCCAAAACGTTTGCAGTCGCGAGCCAGTGCACACCCATTCGTCGTACAGCATGCGACGTGAGGGAGGAACCACAGGAGGACGCGCATTACCCTATTACCTTTTTCAATTGTACGGCGAATCGATCCGGCATAAATGTCCAGGGTGCCGTGTCCGATCTTGCGTTTCACAGGGTTTATTTTGATTTCTCAAACTACTTGCAGGAGCCTCCGCCCTTTTATGGGGACCAGATTTCGTCCGCGGATATACCTGGATGGAATGAGTCCATGCCGCTGATACCGAATATGACTGAAGAGTCCAAGATTTATAACAATCCATGGAGATGGATGGGAGAACTCGCGTTGATGCCTGACAACCCTTTCTTCGGGAATAACGACCCCCATGAGTGGCTTAGCAGTCCGGGTTCAACTTCAAACTTTATGATGTCTTGCAATAGTACTGGTATGTCCACAATCTTCATAAACAACCCTACCAATACAGTCCGATCGACATGCTCCTTTCAGCCCGTCCTTTCAGCGCTTCCCCATACTCTACCACCTCACCTCACTAATCTCTTGACCCACATTCTAGCCTACGACATAACCTACTCCCGCACGAACTCAACGAACATCATCCTCCATGACCTTACTCCCTCAAACTCGTCCACTACCGGCATCATAACCATCCAATCCGTCGAAACTTTGGGCTTCGCCACCACCCGCCTCTACCAGCAACCCTGGCACATCAACTTCCACACCGGCTCTCTCTTTGATGTTGTCACCGATTACGCATGGGGCAGCTCCAAAGCCGGCGCCGCGCTTCTCGCAGCCGCTAGCTCTCCGCGGCCCGCCGAGAAGGTCCAGCAACGGCAGACGGTGCTCGTTGCAAAGGTATCGGCAGGGACGCTATGGGCACTCGTGGTGGCGAATCTGTTGTATGCGGTTGTTGGAGTGGTTTTGTCAGTGCTAGCGGTCCGGGCGGTTAGGGGGGATAGGGAGGGGGTTTTTCAGTTGCAGACGAGGTTGAGTGTTTGGGGCCTTGTGGCGGAGCGGTTTGAGGGCAGGTATGCAGAGAGGCAGGTGGGCAGCTCGAGGGGCTTGTTTAAGGAGAACGAGGGGGTTCTATCCGGCGCGAGAGTTGTGGGGAGGAGGACGGCTGGGGGTGGGGCGGGGTTCGTGGGTATGTGATGGTAAGCCCATGAACTAGGGACACTTGCAATGGATAAGCGGAGACGGAGCTGATTCGTGTTGGTGCCGACGAACTTTCCGCAAGACCGATGGTGTTAGGATATACCAGCTGACGCTAGGCTTAGTATACATAAGATTCCTCCAGACGTTCTGAAGCAAGGGTCCGAAAGTCCAGCAAGATGTCTGCTGTTATCCACTATAGGACACAAACCACACGATGCCTCATTTTACCCACAACCCAATCATGCACTTGCCGGAACATGCGGTACACCATCCTCAAAGTCAACGCTCCTCCACACCTCCTCAAGTATATCCGTTTCCTCCTTCATAACCTTGACCCGCTCCCTCAACCCATCTCCCGTCTCACTCCCTATCGGCAACCTTAGATAGTCTTTCCCCTCAAACCCTTTCAGCATCCCACTTCCCTCTACTGCGTCCACAATCCTCTTCGCCGCCCTGACAGGATCGATTTTCTCATTCCCCGCACCCGACATCAACGCATCAAACACATACTCCGACATAGTTCCCTTATACGACTCCGGTAGCTCCGGCTTCACCGCCGCCGACACAAACCCCGTCCTCATGCCCCCAGGAACTGCAAGAAGTACACGAATTCCAAAAGCCGCAATTTCACCCCTGAGCGCTTCAGTAAACCCTTCCACCGCAGACTTGGAGGCCGAATACAGCACTATTACTGGCAAAGGTCTAACAGCCGCTCCACTGGAAATATTAGCAATCGTCCCACCACCCTGCTTCCGCATATGCGGGATCACCATCTGCGTCAACCTGACCAGTCCAAAGAAATTAGTCTCGAACATCGGCATCGCATCCTCTAATCTCGCCGTTTCGACAACACCCGCGATGGCAATTCCGGCGTTGTTGATGAGCACGTCGATGCGGCCGTGCACGTTCAAAGCCGCTTTGAGTTGTGATTCGAGGATATCGGGCTGGGAGGTTACATCGAGAGGGAGGACGGTGCCGCCGGCGGAGGTGGGAGAGAAGGGGTTGCGCAGCGTGGCGATGAAGTGGTGGCCTGCGGCGAGGACGGAGCGGGAGAGGTGGTAGCCTAGGCCGGTGGAGCAGCCGGTTATGAGGTAGACTTTTGGGGTGGGGAAGGACATGGCTGGAGTGGATAGATATTTGGGTTGGAAAAAGGGGTTGAATGAGCGAATTGAAGTCCTTGTAGGAAATCTAGAGAGATGGATAGATGCTTTGATATTTTATTTCCCGAATGATCTTAGAGAGGAAAGAAAGGATTGTCCATAGATATATCATCAACTTACCCATCCTCGTCCTCTGTGAGCGCCTTGGATCGGTGTTTTTGGTGCCATGAAACGGCCGCAAAACAAGACAGTATCGTCCCGAGTCTACAAAGCCTTTGATTACCAATAGGACAGCTTCGCGTATGAAATATTCCACCTGTGCATGAGAGAGGCCCTTCAACCTCGCCGACGGTATGAAAAGGGGGCGATTCGGCCGGATCGGAAGAACATGGCCGGAAAAAAGGTTTCGCCGTTCCTCCAACTTAGAGGACACGGAGAACTGCACTGCCATCACCATCACCAGCACCGCCTGGACCCTACCTCTGACAACTCAACCTACAGCGTCATTGATCCAGGTCATGCTTCCCACCTCGTTGTTGAGCCCATCTGCTGCGGGACACCTCCGGGGTAGATCCTGACAAAAGAGGCTCGGCTCCGGTCAGATACCGATGGCTGAATACTGCAAGGCGGAAAGACACCGTCAAGGTATGGCAAATTGACCTTCCGATCCAGACTTTCAAGAGGCCGCACGTGGATGCTCGACCTCCTTTTACCGTCTAGAGCATGCTGCTCCCCTTAACTTTGCTTTCTCATTCATAGATCACGTCTCTCCTCCAATTCTACGGTGGAGCTACAAACTGCACTGCCTCAACCGCTTAATTTTCTCCTCTATCCCAATACGACCAACCACACCGACAATTTCCACAATTCATACCATGGCTCGTTTCTGCATTCCACTTAATACCCATTCAAGCTTAAATTTCAGCCTCAAGTTTAGTTTTCCCCCGCCATTTTCGGCAAAAGCCCCCATTTCTCCACTGCCCACATGCACCATTGCTTTGGTATGGGCAGCACTGCCCTGTGGCGTCTGTTCAACCGCATGAGCCGGTCACATCTTTTTTGTGAGTGCAGTATCGAATGGGAAACACCAACTGCGACTCAAGAGTGTTTTGCATGTGTGATGTGTGACTGGGGAAGTTGTGTGCCTTAGTCCCAGATCCACTCCCAGAGGCGGTGTCCTGGAAAGGGGTCAAATGGTCGATGCACCAGGCAGCAACTTTTTCGCTGTGGAGTAAATAGTCATGGTCATTCTTCTCGTTCTCTGCTTATTTAAAAAAAAAAATTGTGTAACCTGAGTTGCTTCGGATCAATTTCAGTGATTGCTACTCAAGCTTGACTTGCTCCTCTGATTTTTACATTTGCATTTGCTTTGTCATTAACTACTGACTCGGCCGCATTGTACTTTCTTTGTTGATTGATCATACACCCACGGAATCCAGCCATTGGCACCAGATAGTCAAGCAGCTCGGTGTTGACTGATAGATTTCTCCCTCTTTATAAACTCATACAGAGCTGCTGCTGTGTCCTCGATTTTTGGATGCAGATTCTTAAGCTTTAAAGGAGTGTACAGCCAGAACAATCATGGTATGCAATTCTTTTAGGTGGTAGCTTCGGATAGTACTAATTCACCTACTAGGTTCGCCA
This sequence comes from Aulographum hederae CBS 113979, assembly GCA_010015705.1. Taxonomy (NCBI): domain Eukaryota; kingdom Fungi; phylum Ascomycota; class Dothideomycetes; order Aulographales; family Aulographaceae; genus Aulographum; species Aulographum hederae. Next base: position 404,489 of record ML977155.1, read on the forward strand.
CATGAGCTACGATGAAGAAGAAGAGTGGCAGCTTTCAGAAGATGCAGAGGATACGGACGAATCAGACGAAGAAACACGAAACGGTCGAAGCATAACACCACTGGTGAAACCAGAATCTGAAGAACCACTCGCTGAGAGTATACTGAATCTTGCCCGCAACGGCATAGATGTAAAAGTAGGAACAACCAGCAATGGATTTGTTGTCTCGCTTCAACCACCCACTGGGCCTTCCATTAATATCAAGCACGTCCCGGTGGATATCGTTCTCGTCATCGATGTGTCCGGAAGCATGCAAGTCAGTGCCCCGATGCCAACGGAGTCTGGGCCAGAAGATACTGGACTCAGCATCCTTGATTTGACGAAACATGCCGCCCGTGCCGTCATCGGTACGCTTGAAGAAGGCGACAGAGTGGGGATCATCGCTTTCAGCACTACAGCAAAGGCAAGGGGTCTCATATCCGGAAATGGAATAGTTCATGGCTAACAAAACACACATCCAGGTCGTTCAAAATCTGGAGATCGTTACTGGCGAGGACAGCAAGAAAAGCACGATGGAACGAGTAGACAGACTCGTCCCCAAAGTGAGTACAAACTTGTGGCATGGACTGAAGGAAGGCTTGAAGCTCTTTGAAAATGCCTCCTACAGCGGAAATGTCCAAGCGATGTATGTTCTGACCGATGGTGTGCCGAACCACATGTGTCCATCGCAGGGCTACGTCCCCAAGCTCAAGCCGATCTTGAAGAGCATGAAAACCGCTGAACGGGTTCCTCCAGCGATCCATACGTTTGGCTTTGGGTATTCTCTGAGATCTGGCTTGCTTCAATCGATCGCCGAAATCGGAGGCGGTAACTATGCCTTCATACCCGACGCAGGCATGATTGGAACCGTCTTTATCCATGCAGTTGCTAATCTGTACTGCACCTTCGCAACAAATGCATCCTTGACTATCAAGCTCAGTGGCCAATTCAAGCCGAAATTGGAGGATGCCACCAGCACTGCTACGAGCGAGACTTCATCCGAAGGTCACCTTGTTGTCCAACTTGGAAATATCCGATATGGCCAGCCTCGTGACGTGGTTGTGGAAGTGCCGGTTCTTGACGCAGATTACACAGGCACGGGCAAACTTTCCCTTCAATACAACACTGGAGGACGTGTCAGCGAAGTCTTCGTAGATATCCCAAATTCCGTTCTCAAGCCATTACCACAAACTTCATCACCGTACCTTCAGGCGCAAACTCGTCGAGCTTCACTCTGCCGATTTCTCAATTCAATTTTCCCCATCAATTCCGACGGCGAACACGAAGCACTTCCCACAAATGCTTGTACTTTCTACGACCTCAAAACATCTCTTGCAGACACCATCCGAGACTTCGCTAGAACAGCTTCCACCAACTCCTTCTGCGCAGCCATGCTCCGCGATCTCACCGGCAACAACCCGGACGGCCAAGTCGAAAAAGCCCTTGCAGACGAGACAGCCTACTACAGATGGGGCCGCCACTTCCTTCCGTCTCTGCTCTCCGCTCACACGCACCAACTTTGCAACTCTTTCAAAGACCCTGGGCCACTACAGTACGGCACCCAGTCACCACTCTTCATCTCGAACCGCGAGCTGCTGGACGAGCAGTTCGACAACATGCCGCCACCAAAGCCAAGCGCGGTTGATGCGGATGGATACGTGTGGGATGCGCTTGCGCGGGCACCCAGGCCAGCGCCGTCTTCTAATCCTAACTTTAGGATGCGGGCGTACAATTCGCGAGTGACGCCTTGCTTCGCCGGACATTGCCAGGTCAAGATGGCCGATGGCAGTTTGCTGCCAGTCAAGGAGCTGAGGAAGGGCATGAAGGTGCATGTGCCGATGCATGCGCTCAATATCGGAGGGGTCAATCAGATGGTTAGAGCGGTGCTGGAAACGAAGTTGGAGGTTGTGGAGTTGGTAAAGTACAAAGGGCTGGATATTACGGGGTTCCATCCTGTCATGGTGGGCGGGAGATGGGTTTTCCCGAGGGACTTGCCGGAGGGGGAGAGGGAGGTTGTTGTCAGAGAGAACATCTCTGTCTACTCGATTCTTCTGGAGCAGGGAGCTGCACCAGAGCTAGTGGAGTCGGAGAAGAGCCGGCATCTGGAGTCCGCAAGGGGTAAAATGGAGTGTGGCATTGGCGGGAACACTGTTGTGGTCGAGGATACGGTGGTTGTAACACTGGGCCATGGGTTGGTGGGAGAGGTGCAAGAGAATGATGTGAGACCGCATCCGTTCCTCGGGAACTATGATAAGGTCTGGGAGAGTATGCAGGAGCTTCCTTTCTCTGGGGATGAGGAGGGAGGTGTGAGGACTTGCGGGGGTCTGAGGAGAGATGGGGAGACGGGTATGATTTGTGGGTTTGAATGAGGTGTCCCCAAGGAGATGGCGACCTACTAGATAGAATAGTGCTGTATGAGAAATCCGGCTATTGGATTTATGCAGAGATGAAAAAACATCTTTGCCTCTCTTCCGCTTCAGTAAAGCTGCTTGAATCCCCGATCTTCCTCCTGCGGTAAATTGTCTTGAAATATATCTGAGCATTTCGGCTTTCCTGGCCTCCGATTGGCCAGATTCGGACTGCAAACAGTGCAAACAGCATCTCCATAGAGGTAACATATTTTGCACAGGAATGCCATCTTCCAAGGTTTTCTCTCCAACCCTCAATACAAAAGTCTCATGAACTATCGCAGCCCCTCTACCTGCACTGCTGCTGTCTCCAGATATTTGAAGAACCTTGCTGGCGCACAAGAGACATATAGCGGTCTTTCCCCGCGTCATGTCCGATTGAGGAGATCACCTCCGGCCCATTTCTCAGTCATACTCCAGCGCACCATGGCTTTCGAGGCCACACAGCAGACGTCAGATGCATCCCGTCCTGGACCAAGCAATGGTACAGACGAGCCGGATCCCACGCCATGCAATCCGCGGAAAAAACTGCATGGACGGGCTTTCTATGAGAGCATCGGCAGTCCGAAATTCGTCGTTGCGCCAATGGTCGACCAGTCTGACTTCGTACTTGTCCCCCTCTATCCCTCATTGCGAGTGGATCTAACGCGTCAAAACAGGCCTGGCGGATGCTCACACGCTCATTCCTCCCTCCCCACACTCCTACTGCCTCTTCAACGAACCTTCTAGCATACACGCCCATGTTCCATTCCCGCCTCTTCGTCGAGACCCCGAAATACCGTGACGCACACTTCGAGCCTCTGCCAACCTCTGTTCCTCTTCATGCCTCCCCTGAATATACCTCAGCAGCCCAGGACTTCCACAACAACCCCCACCTTGACGGAAACCCGGCAATTGACCGTCCTCTAATCGTCCAATTCTGCTCAAACACCCCCGAAGACTTTCTCACCGCCGCCCGCGCCGTGGCTCCCTACTGCGACGCCGTAGATCTAAATCTTGGGTGCCCGCAAGGAATAGCCAAGAGAGGCAATTACGGCGCATTTCTACAAGAAGACCAGGAGCTCATATTCCGCATGGTGCGGACGCTGCATGAAGAGCTGGATGTGCCTGTCACAGCCAAGATGCGGATTTTGGATACACGGGAAGATACACTGAAGTATGCCAAGGGGCTGCTGGATGCTGGGGCCAGCATCATTACGGTACATGGACGCAGGAGGGAGCAGAAGGGTCATAATACGGGATTAGCGGATTGGCAGGTCTTGAGGTACTTGAGAGAAAGTCTACCGCCTGACACAGTCATTTTCGCAAACGGGAATATTTTGCAGCATGAGGATATAGAACGGTGTCTCGCGGTGACGGGGGCGGATGCTGTCATGAGTGCTGAGGGGAACTTATATAATCCGGCTATTTTTGCTGAAGCGCCGAGGGTAGGGGAGGAGGGCAGAGAGTACTGGAGAGGGAGAGGTGGAAGAGGTGGGTGGAGGGTCGATGCGGTGGTGCGGAGGTATTTCGACATCATCTGGCAGTACGCTCTCAAGACGGATCCGCCAGTCAGGGCGCCCCTATACCTACCGGGTGATGAAAAGGGTGAGGATTTTACCACTACCACAACTGGTGCAGAGCAAATCCCGGAGCTACAATATGGAAAATCACAGAACGGATCAACGAACGGAGACGCATCGGCATCAAATCTAGTCCCAGAACCCGAGCCCAACTCGAAAAAACGAAAAGCAGATCCCGAACATCCAACACAGCAACAACAGGCAACTGCACCTTCAAAACAAAACAAGCGCCAGAAACGCGCCCAAGGCAGACCCGACATGATCACCTCCCCGAACCTAGTTGGCATGATGGCGCATCTCTTCCACGTTCTGCGACCCCTCGTTAGCCGCCACACTCATGTACGCGATGCACTCGCCCGCTGCCGCAAGGGCGATATGGAGGCGTTTGAGCATGTCCTCAAGCTCACTGAGGAGGCTGTTAAGGAGGGGTTAAGAGGGTACGAGGCAGGCGTTGAAGATGGCGGGGTTGGCGATGCAGTAGAAGATGACGGACAGGAAATGAAAGAAAGAGGTGCTGTTGGCGAGATTGAGGATGATGAAGGAGAAAGTTCTTCAGCAGCCGTCAGGAGGTGCAAGCGCCCGTGGTGGGTCTGTCAGCCCTTCGTGCGGCCGAGCCCAAAGGAGGCGGTCGAGAAGGGGAGTATGCAGATGAGTAAGAAGGAGAAGAGACGGTTGATGGAGGAGCAAGCGATGGAGAAGGAGAGGAAGAAAGAGAAAGGCGATGGCGAAGCTATCGTCATTCCTAATGGTCAGGGGAAGGAGGATATGGGTGTGCCTAAGGAGCAGGTAGTATATGGATGATCTCAAAGAAGCCGGCCTCAATTTTAGCCACCAAAAAGAATAAAATTGACTTCAAAAGACAGCAGTTGAATCAATTGTACTTTTTGCGCTCTACTCTTGTTGAGGAGTCTAGATATGGTCGTGGTTTTCCATGATCCCACGGATATATGTTAAAATGATGCATAGTCTCATGCAAGTCGTCAGATCCCTTTCCCGATTGTATACCTAAAGGATGCAAGAAAAATAGAGGGATCGAAAGGATTCCCCGGGGTATCGTTGAGGATACATTAGCAAACAAGCTTTTTCAGTTTTTGAACTCCGGAGCCCCTCCCAATGTCTTCAAGTATGCCCATTCATTGTCCCCTTTTCCTTCCCCTTCGCTCACACTCCTCAGTCCCACCAGCCTCTAAACAAGCAACTTACTTGCTATAAGTCTGCTTCGGGCTCGGATAGCTAGGTCCCAACTCCTGAATGCTCAACTTGGCCAACCACTGTCCCATATCCACGCTCGTCTCCAGACTCTCACCCTTCACCACACCAGCGACGAAGCCGCCCGCAAACGCATCTCCGGCACCGTTGGTATCGTTGATGGCGCTCTCCTCAATGGCATGAACGGGGAACTCCTTCGTCTCGATCTCGCCACCAGCCTTCCCAATCGCAACGACGGTGGGAAGGAGCCCTTGCGTGATAATAACCGTGCGCGGCTTCTTCGAGTTCTCCTTGGGCAACTTTGCGATGAAGGTCGCGATCTCAGGGATAGGCGTATCCTCCTTGAGCCCATGCGCGACCGCAAACGCAGCAGCCTCGGCCTCATTGCCAATGATGTAGTCGCAATACGGCACGGCGGCATTCAACGGCGCGATGAAGAATTGACAGATAAACGGCGCGGAAAGCGAGAGCATAAACGTCTTGTCCTTTGCCGCGGCCTCCTCCGCCAGCGCCATGATCGCCTCGGGACTCACCGTCAAGTGGTATCCGCCCACATAGTACACCTTTGCCTTCTCAACCAGCTCCCAGATGGGGGCGCTCTTGAGGTGGTCGACTTTGTAGCAGTTTGCGGCCGCTAGGTCGGTGCACATGCTGCGGTTGTGGCCAGTGATGATGACGCCGCAGCGGCCGGTGGGCGTGTCGGAGTCGATGCGGTATTCGACGCGCAGACCGGCGTCGGCGCACGCTTTGGTGAGGATGTCGGCGTATTTGTCTTTGCCGACGCAGCCGATGTAGAGGACCGAGTCGGCGGGGAGGATGTACTAGATGTGTTTGTCAGTACTGGGTCATCCAATTCAGTGTCAAGATATTCAAACTCTGAGAAGAGGACGATACGGTAGGAGAATGCTGAGCAGAAAAAATATCAAACTGCCATACCTGAGCCCCACGAGCAGTATTCTGCGCCGCCCCACCAGCAATGAGCTTCGCATCACGGTTCTGAATCAAATCCTCATAAAGTCCCATATGCTTCTCCTCGGCCAGGATGGCATCATTGGGCTTCAAGCCGTACTGCTCGAGCATCTTCTCGTCCCTGTCCATGAAAAACCCCACGGGTTAGCTTTCACCCCGCGTCTGAGGGGCATTATGGATGGCTTGCTTACCCTTTGCCCTGGATATCCAGGAGGGGATTCTCGAGGCAGAGCAGTTCGAAGTTACCGGTGGGAGACATTGTGGGGGAGTTTTGTGAGGTTTAGACGGGGAATTGGGAGGGAGGATGAGGGAGAGAGATGGCAAGTTGTGGTGGCAGCATAAATTGTGAATGCTCGACCGTCTATTCGAAACGGGTTGCGACTCTATCTTATCAATCTAATCGCCGAGGGAAGTCCGCTCCTCTCATCATTTGAGGTTAAGAAATAACTACATGACGAGACTACCCTTTAGATCAAGTTAGGCATATTCGCTATCAGACCTCAGATTTTGGTTAAATTACTTTTTGATTCTCTCAAGCTACTTGGCTAAGCGCTCCTCAACTAAATCAGAGCAAGGTCTTACCGATGCGTCCACGAATGGAGCAAGGAGTGTCCGATGCGTCTGCTCGCTACCTACAAAAGACAAAAGCCAAAATGGCTTGCCTGATCTCCTCTTCGAGCGCTCAGGATGCAATTGGGAGAAGATAACCTTTCTATCCAGCATATCAGCATCCCGACAAAGTGCAAAAAGACATATCCGCCAGCAACCTTTTCATGCCCATTATCCCTCATACAAATACAAACGCCATCGCTATGATGTAAGAATCAACTCAACATAAGAAGCTTCTTTTTGTCGCAAGAACACTTTTCTCATCCTTCACTCAGATTGTCCGCCTTTTCTTCTCTTCAGGAATAGCGATAGCTTCTCGAGCCTCTCCCACGTTCTCATCGCCCCTCTTCCTCTTTTCGTTCTGGGCTGGTTGGTCCACAAACACATCGTCTTCGCACTCTTTCCTCGCACCTTCGACCGTGGCCGTAATTTGAGTCTCAGCGGTCGTCTCAGCCGTAGGAACAGGCCACTCGGTGTCAGGATCGACGTAGAGATTAAAAGGAGCGCTGACACCTCTGCTCTTATGACCACTGCCGTTGCCATTGCCCAAGGATGAGCTGCTTCCATTCGCCTGGGAGTCTCTATTTTGATGTCCATCGTCAATTGGGTTGATGGCCCTCACTCCACCACCCACGGTCACGCCCAAGATAGTGTCGTTCTCATCCATGCCAAGTACTGGGCCCCAGTTGTAATTCTGGTATCCCATGAGCTTGGTGCCAAGAATATCATCAATCTCGTCATCCGTAACCCATTTGTTGCCGCCAGCACCCGGGGGAGTGTTGAAGGTCGGCATGCCGAAGCCGTTATCGAGCTGTTCCATGATCTGGTTTGGGGTCGTGCCGAGGTGGTTGAGCAGATCTTCATTCGCGAGGATCTGATTGACCTGCGCCATGAAAGGGGTGAGCGGAGGAAGCACATTTCCCTGGTCTCCATCACCGCTCTCGTTCTGGTTCGTCTGGCTGCTCCTGGAGCGGGACGGCGTTACGTTCTGCTGCGATGGGTTGCTCCTGATGGCTGCAGCTGAGGACTGCGCACCAACAAGGTCTTCGAGCGCTTTACGGGTAGCCGAATTAGTCTTCGAGTCTGGCGTCTTGAAAGCGGCCGGGGGTGTACGCTGCTTGCGGGGCGTAGTGAAGGTAGGAAGATCGTTGTCGTCCTCAAATAGATATGCAAGGTCATCTTCCTGATTGTCCGCGGGAGGCAGATTCTCCTTGTCGGTCTCTTCCACGCGTAATGGCAAGGGATTTGGCCTAGGCATTGGGAGCTGCTCGTGCACTGTGGAGACGTCATGGGGATTTGTGACTGCCGGGTTGGCGGCATCTATGCTTGGCGAAACAGACTTGGAAAGTCGTCCGCTGGGGGATTCGTTCTCGAGCGATTTACTTTGGCCATCCTTTCGAGGCGAAGGGAATAGCAAGCGCCTGGTTGGATGGCTACTGAGATGTTCAGCATCCACATCAATTGGACTCGTTTGGCTTCCAACGAATTTGCCGGGACTAGCCTGCAAGGCTTTCTGCAACGCTGCCGCAGCGGGGTCAATCTGAAGCGAGTTGCTGGAAGTCGGCTCGTTGGTGGAGTTCATGATCACCGTGTGGGTCTGCTCTTGTGGAGGGACCGGATTCGAGTCGTAATCGGGTGGAGAGTCACCAATCAAACCTGGCCCGACCGGATCAGTAAACAACGCTGAAGAAGGCTCTTGGCCAAAGTCAGACAGGGGAGCTCCCGCCTGACTTTGTTGTTTGGGCTTCCGCTTGCCGCCTTTCTTCTTCTTCATCCACTTCTCAGGTGGGCGCATCGTACCGTGCTGTCCAAACCACAGGCCGCAAGGATTGCAAAGAACAATTTCCTCAAGCAATCTCCCTCGAACGTCATCGCCTGAGGGAATTTTCTTGAAGATCCTGTATTCTCCCTCCTCTCCGTCTCCTGCCTTCTTCAGAATCTCCCATCCGATAATGCCACCAATTTCTCGCGAGAACTGGATTTTGCCAACAGGATCGCCCTTTTCGACTCGAGTGAATGCCTTCCTCCAGGTGACTGTATTGATCTCACCGCAGTTGGCACAGAAGACTGGCATTTCCCCCTGACTGATTGACAGCGCCAGGTTCTCTTTGATGATTTTCTTCCGCTTCACGCCCGACCCGGAGCGAGGCTCTCCACTTGTACCGATACCTTGGCAATCATTCTTCTTGTTGTCCAAAGCGCTGCTCGATCCAGGAACATGCACCGAACGACCCAACGTTGAGGCGGAGACTGAGCGGATGTAATCCGAGGCTCGTCCATTGGATACACTGGCATGGTTCGCATCTTGTAATTCTGCTGGGAGCAATGATTCCTCAGTCGACTGGCCTGGGGGGCTGGTGGCTGGAAAATGAACCGGCATCTCTCCTTGTCGAGAAGCAGCTTGCAACGGCTCGCAGTCGCAAAACTCGCTTGATGGCATACAAGGACTTGTTGCTCCCAGGTGGATCGGAGGGACATGCAAGTCCTTGAACCGCTCTAAACTCGTCTCTGAATCAGTGTGCATGGTCTGATTGGCGAGCGGGCTGCCCGGCATGGAGCGCGTCTGAGAGTGTTGGAGATTAGCTGCTGTTTTGACAGGAACTGCAGAGTCTGAGTTTGCAGGTTGCATGCGAGTGTTGTTGAACTGGAGTTGGCTCTGTTCATCATCGTTGGGATAGGGGAATTCGGAATGTTCGAGAAACAAGTTGGATTGGGGTGTTCCACTTGCTTTGGGTGACGAATGGGAATAGGGTTCGTGACCTAAGCCAAGTTCAGCTCCAGGAAGGGGATTGGATTGTCCGCGGCGGAATTCAGGATGTATACCACTCTCCGAGGGCTTGACGCTTCGTCGGCGCTGCGCACACGCGGCATTCCTCTGGGTTTTGTAGGCTGGCTTCGTGAAGGTTTTTGGTAGTTCGGCCGGATCACCGGGCATGACCGAAGTCCAGGTGGACACATTCGTAATGCCGCCATTCGTAGACTTTGCGTGGTTACCGCTTCCGGATGCTGCTGCGTCGCTCAAGAAGCCCGAATCTGTATGATACGGATTAGTCGGAAGCGGACTTGAAGGTGAATCGACATCATCATTATTGAAGATCGGTGGTGAGGAGGGGATATCCGGACTTGGACCGTCATCTTCATCTGCAGAATACATCGCAGAGTCCAGCTGCTGGAGGTCTCGCTGATGGGCTGCATGTATTTCCTGCGAAGTCTCATTGCGCAGCGAACTACGCCCAGTCGCAGTTCGTTGGAGGGACGGGTGATGAGGTTGGGCTCGAGGGGTAGGAGGCCTGGGTGGAAGCTCGCTTGGGCCGTCGAAGACTGAAGAGTTAACGGGCGCGGGTCGAAAATTGCGAACGGATGCTGCAGAGCTGGCAGTAACCCTCAAGGATTCCCTACTGGCACCGAATGAGGATCTACCCCTCCATTCTGATTGTGTCAAGCGTGCGCGCTTCTTCGCAGGACCCTCTTCGAATTCCTGGTCCTGAGTGCTCATTGACGCCGCCGAATTTGTCCTTTGCAATGGGTGTCGATGAGTGCGAGCCGACTGGCGTGATGAAGGCCTCGAGATGTCGATCTGCTGGGTGCTCGTTTGCGGGAAAGTGCTAGACTGGTGACTCGGAGTTGGACTTCCGACCCTGCTTGAAAGACTGCCATCGAACATGAAGACGTCGTAGTCTCCAGGTTCGTCAGCACCGATGCCTTGCGTGAGATATTGATGGAGAGATTCAATACCGCCTGAGTCACTTCGAGTGTTCGTTGGAGGAACGGCTGAGCCGCGGTTGGACAAGGAGTTGCCTTGGGGAGTCGGCTGGTACAAGCCACTCCAATTGGAACTGCCCAACTCTTCGACCGCTCCTCGAGGCTTCGCTCGATACATTTCCATGTTTTCGATGTACCCAGACTGCTGGTCTGACGGGACAGGAACCAACTTCAGCTTGACTTCCAATGTTTCTTTAATCCCATTCGACGAGAAGAGGCCCATTATGTTCTGGCAGACGCGTCCGGTCACCATGGCCTGGGACTGACGGGCGGGCGCGGTTGGGCTCAGAGAAGCTAGGAGGTACGAGAGGTAGCCCTGGCCGACGAGGGGAGTCTCGTACTCGGAGTAGTCGTAGGCATACATGGTGTAGTCCTGTTCGAGTCTGCTGACAATCTCGGGGCTTGCTTGGATCACGGCTTCAATGCATTTTTTGAGCGACACAATGCCAACCTGTGCACCATTCTCGACTGTGGCGGTGGGGATCTGCTGAGGGCTTGAGATGCGAGTGAGACAGTTCGTCTTGCTGTCGAGGTCGAACGTGTAGAGTACTTTCACTGAAAGGCGTCTGTTAGCAACCGCGGCCGTACGAAGCAGTCCCGTGTCAAATTCTAACCTCGCATCAATTTCTTGGGAAGGTCGGTATCAACCTCATCGTCGGCGTGGTCGGCATTGGAGCCGCCATCTGGCGACGACATGGTGACAGTGGAGAGAGAATATTAGATTGAATGCGACGTATGTGACATGCAGATGTGCATGTTCCGGAGTGGTGGTCGCGAGGTTGAGGAAGGTGGAGCGTGTCGAATGAGGTCGGGAGGCTGGGGAGGCGGTTGCGGAAGCGTGTTTGGGGACGCGATGGAGAGAACAAGACGCGCGAGTCGAGTATCCACTGCAGTTACACGGGATCTCTCAGGGAATCCTCGACCACTGATATGGACAATTGATAAGGACAGGGAGAGAAGGACCTCGTCGCAGAAACAACAAGGTGGAAAAATGAAAGGGCGAGCGAGAAGGTCGAGTGGAAGTTGACGTGACGCGCTGCGTTGCTCAAGCTCGACAGCTCGGGTGAGGTAAGAGGGACTGCCAAGATACGCGACCGAAGCCCGCTAGCGCACCACGTCACGTGCGCAAAGACAAGTCCCCGCATCACGTGTACTCGGGCTACTTTACTTTTACCCAACCTTCCAGATCTGTTGGCGAGAACACACAAAAGACACGCGTGAGAAATTACCTGACCTATATCGAAACTAGCGATGAGCGAGTGAGTAGCGCGATGGGCAATCATTTCCCGCATCGAAGGTGCCTCCTTTCGAACTCCCACCCCGAGTTGCACACTCCTTGACCTCACGCTGAAAACAGAGCCTGGCATAGGATCGCAAGACTTATTCTTTGCGGTGAATTCCATCGGCTGTTGCTGATCGTCATCTTTAAACAGCCAAGCAATGTTGCCATTCGAACATCGATGTCTTTCCTATGATTTTCTGGGCTCCTTAGAGTAGGCGAGCACATCCTCATTCGAGCCTTTGAGGAGTAGCTAGATTTGCACCAGAAATTTCGAAAGCGGAGAAATTCAAGCGTCTGCAAAGCGAAGCTGTTTTTACTGAAATGCACCTTTTTTACGCGACAGACCACAATCCTCTCGCACAGATTTCTAGAATCGTCTCAAGGGTCATGGTGTCTCCAATATCCAAGCTTCTATCAGCTCTTAGAGGAGATCTATACCCATAGCCGTGCAGGTTCTCATCCTTGGATACTTAATACTCAGACGGAAGCGCCTCGGGTCTCTGCGATTAGATTTCAGAGCTCGAATTTCGTCTTCTTGGATGCAATTCGGTAGAACCTCCTAGAGATTAGGAAAAGTGTTTTCCTTCTATATCCAACCGGAGGTACTAATAAATGCTGATCTTAGACGCAGCATTTACCTGAAGCAGCACCAAAGCATTTTGAGAAACCTGAATTGGGTCTCTTCGTTCAAGCCCCAGCCGGAAACTGCGAGGCTAATTATTTGGGGAAGATGAGAAAAACATATGGAAGCTTGGACAAGTCCAGAGGCTTCCAGGCTGGCTCAAACTTCAAGACGACATTGTAGTCATCGGTTCGTGTTTCGTTTCCTTCCACGGTCTGCTTGATGCGTTCTCCCACAAAGACTCTTTTATCACCGGTGATGAAAGCGTAGTATCACCTCGTACGGGCGGAAGGGAGAAGACCCTATGGGGATATAAGGAGGACGCCTTTGTTCTCCAAGCGGGCTACAAGAGTGCAGGTATTTGCGAAAATTCCGGTGTCGGAGCTCTCACTCTCCTTTGACAAGAAGTTCTTGTCCTGGATGCTTCCAGGATAAATCCAAAAGACTACTTATTTGGAATTCCAGACTCTTTGGACTGGGTACACAGTAGCACTCGATCTTTCATGCCCATGATCTTACGGGTATTTCTAATCCTGTCCAGCTTGTTTCTGATCTATTTGCTCTGATGGCGATATTGCCATCACATCTTCCGCTCGCCTTGCCGTCTGCCGAGACTTTCTGTCGTATGAAATGTGCACATCACCGTTCTTGTCTCTAATGTATTCACATCGTATGAATCTAATGATCAAATTGATGAAGTACTTTCTGGCTACATACCGGATGATATTGCACGAATTGCAAAGATCGTAACTTAGCCTAAACTTCCCAAAGCCCCGTTTGGCTATCTGACTCGAAGGCAAGCCTTGGATTTCGACAGTTCACGCAGTGCGTTTCCAAATACGTAGCTACGTAGCCTCCGCTGAGTATCCCTGCATTGTGCATGCTATGATCCAGTTTGGTTTGTGTCCTCTGTCCGGACAATAGCTCAGTGCTCAGACCAAACCGCGAGACTGAAATTCCTGCATCCAATTCCAGAACATCTTATCCCGCTAGCCATAGGCTGCTTCTCAGAGAGTGGTTGGAGGTTTCATATCTAGTCCGTTGTGTTTTAGAAATATGCGATTTTCTGCATCCAACGTTTGAAGTTGACTCTTCACGGTGTGAAATTGAAATCCTCGGGTCATCTTACGAGGTAGTTCTAACGCGTTTCCTCTAGAAATGACAATTGACTCAGAAGCTCTCGACCTTCCATATCTTGAATCACCTCCTGTCAATCATCTGACTGCCAAAATTGTACTTGTGAAGAGACTTTACATTGCGAGAAAGTGGGATTCGAATTGTCCAAGTAAGAGAAGTCAGGTTCGCCTAGCTTCCCTCCGAAAACGTGTGATATTTGATATCTAATCAGTGCAATTCGAAGCATCCCCATCTGCAAATGTACTCTCGAAGATAACTTTAGTACTCGTATAGGAGTAGATATCTTCTAAGGGAGGAAATTAAATCTCATTTACTTCTGTTCTTCTCATCGAGAATTGGGATTATACGAAATTCAAATGTTGGTAGATAAGTATTTCTATCCTGAACTAGACTTTCTGAAGCGTCCAGTACTAAAGCTTTTTACACAGTTGTCCTTCAGAATCGCACGATATCTGACATCTACCTAGAGGAACTCTAAGCATGTCGGTCTAAACTTAACTTTTAGAGATATCTAAGATTCAAGGTCTGGTACGTGTGTGAATAGGTAGCGTCTTAAAAAGGTGATATATGCTTGAGCTTTTCACTTTCCTATCGGTAAAATCGCGATTTCACAAATCTAAAGACAGGAATCCAGAACTTATCTTTTGCAAGCTGGACTCTTCAAAGCATCCAAGGTACAATCAAACGTTTTCCTTTTGAAAGTATGCAGTATTCCATGTTCAACGGCAGGAGGTCCAAGTATATCTGTTTGAACAGCATACACTTCTCAACATATTCAAGCATGGAATCTGGATGATTCAAGAGAAGTGTCTGGGCTACTTTGAAAAGCCTCTAGTTATCCAAGGATAGGTTTCTGTCGGGAAACCTTTCTATGCATAGAAGTAGATATAGCTAGACACACGCGAATCACTTGACACAAAGCTCGCCGCTGTCGATGGTGACAGTGGAGCCTCTGTATGTCTTTGGATTCG